>LRSR01002960.1:0-12778 GCA_001579985.1 Hypsibius dujardini
AAGGCAAGCAGACAGCTAGACAGACAGTGAGGCAGGTAGCCAAATACACGAGTACGCACGAAAATATCACAAAGCGAATATTAAAATGCATCATAACACCCAATAAGCGTACGAGAACTCTGTCGTTGTTGAGTCGAATGCCCTTTTTATCCCGCAATATTAACGAAGGCATCGGCTGAACTGAGTTAGAACGTTCTTGAGCTCTCGCCGAAGTGAAGGTCGAAGGAACGGCATTTCTCTGGTTGGTCTCAGAGGAAGTCTGCCTGGAGGCAGGCAACGGATTACGGAGCGCAGAAACAACGGGGTAGGAGGGAGCGGGTTCCTGCTGTTTGAGAAAATAAGTCGCACGGTCAAACAACAAAACACAGGCGTTAATTCGTCTGTCTGTCTGTCTGTCTGTCTGTCTGTCTGCTTTTATGTATTGTCTCTTAGTGAGTGAGACTCACCCGTCTGTAGCTCGGCGGAGCGCGGTATGTCCTGGCGGTTTGACTCATCCCAGACGAGGACGGAGCTGTCGATTGGGTTCGGATAGCGCTTGGCGTGGGACGATTTTGAGCATATGCCTTAATTACGAACAAATGACAAGTTGGTCAGTTAGTATATATTAACAATAGAAGAAAGTCTTAACTCTCCTGCTCACACTTGCACAAGTAGACTCACATTTCGGGTCTGGGACGAATCTCGGTGCTGCACCGGTCGGTGAGCTATGCGCTGAACAGCAGGTTCAACGGGTTGAACTGGCCCGAAATCCGGAGATTCTGACCGGGATCGCTCTCGATACTGTAATCACAGAATAATTCATGGTAGAAAATACATGATTCGTGATTTCTTTACAGATTCATGTCTGTCTGTCTGCCCGTCAGTTGGCGCGTCTGTCTTACATTTCTGAAAGGCGGTGATGCAGTGCGCTCGACCGGTCGGACGTTTTTCCGAACAGTATTTCGAGAGAAGACAGGTGAAGTTTGCCTCCGGGATGAGACTGGTTCAGGCGATTCTGATGGGCTTAGACGCCGAGACTATTAGGAAAAAACCATCTCGTCAGCCTTTTGTTGGTTTTTGTCTGTCTGCATGTCTGTCTGTCTGTCTGTCTGTCTGCATGTCTGTCTGTCTGTCTGTCTGTCTGTCTGCAGCTGTCTGTCTGTCTGTCTGTCTGTCTGTCTGTCTGTCTGCATGTCTGTCTGCATGTCTGTTTGACTGTTCGTTGTTTGTCTGTCTAAGTGGCTGACTATGCTGTACTACTAATGCCTAGTAAATTACGGTGTAAGGATTGAAACTCACATTTTTAGACGCTAGCGGTGAGGCCTTCCGCTCAACTAACCGTTGAGCTTTCGGAGGAACGAGAACCGCATCTTGAGGTCGCCTCGAGACAACAGGAGGAGTCGAACGACCACGATTCCGACCCTGCATAAATAAATGACAATCCTCAAAATCGTACAATTACGACCAGAGCACTCAGCATCTAGATGAAACGGTTCCCTCCCCTTGCCCCTCTGTCTACGCATATGTCTGTCTCACGTGTCTGTAATTCAGTCAGTATGCATGCCTGACTGCCGTGCCTGTACGTCTGTCTATCTGCCCATCCATTTGCATGCTAGTCCAACTGTCTCCTGCTTGCCTGTATGGTGGCACGTCTGTTTTCTCTTTGTCTTTTTATTTATCTGCTTGTCTGTCTGTCTGCCTTTCTAACTGTCTGTCTGACGGCCAGCCAGCCTCCCTGTCTGTCTGTCTTGTTTTCGTTCTTGCCTGGACGCATGGATCTTGCTCTGTCTGCATGCCTGTCAGAATACCTTCCGTTGCCTCAAATTCAGTTCACAAATTCAATTCATCCGTGTGTGCCTGTGGGTGATGGATTCGGAAGCCTTAGTTTACCGTTCGCAGGGGAGAAGGTGAAGTTGATCGCTCCGCTTTGCGGTTGGGCTTTCGAGAATCGGTTAGCTGTCGACGGAGTGGTGGAATATCCGGAGTCTCTGAACGGCTGCGCTCCCGCTTCTAAAAAAGAAACCCCGAAAATGCTTTTAGAAACAGACGTTAAGATGTACCAGAAAAGAGAACGATCAAGCGCACAGCTGCTTACTCGTCGCTTGGACAACCTGTCTGGGCTGGGGCTAGGCGTACGACTCACAGCAGGCAACGCACGAACAATCTCGTCGCAATACTTGGACGTGAACTTCTTCTGACCACAAGTGAAGCAAGGACGAATCCCAATGTAGTCTTTCGGTGGGAGAGCCCATAGGCATAACACACGTCTACCTTTGACGCCACTGAAAATGAAAAATGGCTGATAAGCTGAAAAACAAGTAAGGCATAGGGTACATCTATATTTTCCTGGTCTAAGTCTGTCTGTCTTCTCGACGTCCCGACTATATATCTATTTCAGTGTCGCACTGACTGCTTGTCTGTATCCATCTTATTGTCTGACTGTCTGAATTCATGCCTGGCTTCATGCCTGACTATCGTGCCTGTCTGCATATCTATCTGTCCGTCTGCCTTTGTCTTTCTGTCTGTCTGTCTGTCTCTTTTTGTATATGCGATGCCTGAATAGGCCATCGGGCACACAGGAGAGGCATGAAGAACTTACTCTCTCATCTTGTTCACAGCCTGTCCGGCATCCTTTGCCGCGCTGAATGACTTGAAGGTGACATACACGAACCCCTCGTTCTTATGGATATTGATGTTTTTCACCTTTCCGAAGTCCGCGAAAACCGTCTTCACATCACTCTCCGATATGCCACTCAAGCTCCCAGACACTGTTGAGAAATTAACTCAGTCTCCGACTCCATTATTCAAAGAACGCGCGCGTATCGTCTAGCACTTACAAAATTCCACGCGTAACTTGTGACCGCCATCGGTTTCAATTACAGGATGACCCATAATTCTAAGGGAAAAACCACGCCTCATTACTGCACAAAACGGCTAATAAGTAGGCCGACAAAATAGTGGCGTATCTGTTTGGCGTGTTTGTCTGTCTGTCTATGTGTCTGGCTGTCTGCCTATGTGTCTGGCTGTCTGTCTGTCTATGTGTCTGGCTGTCTGTCTCTCTACGTGTCTATGTGTCTGTATAACAGTTCTTCTATATGTCTGTTTGTCTGTATAACGGTTCAGTCTCCTGTCTGTCTGTATCAGAACGACTGTCTATCTTTTACCTACCGATTGTCTTTAGCATGTCTTCGATGTCGGGAACTCCGACGGTTACTGTCGCTGCTGGACGCCGACCGATGACGAGTCTGAATTAACAGGGAGTGAAAGTCCCGTAGGCATAAAAAACTACCAGACAACTGCATAAAGAGACAGACAGACACCCAGGACAACTGGTTAACAAAAAGGCAAAAGGGTAAAAACGACAGATAAAGAAACAATCAGGATGACATCCAAATAAAGAGACAGTCAGACAATACACGACAAACAATATAAGCCAGTAAAAAACTGATCGGCTGTTACCTTTGTCAGAGAGCGAGACCGTCGTCTTTCGCTATAACTTTTGGACGTGCTGGCGACAGATTTCTCACGACGTGATTTCGCTTTTCTCCTAACACTTAATACAAAACCGTCATCTTCCTCGTCGTCATCATCTTCATCGTGACTGCCTTCAGCCTCAGACACATCTGGCGAACTTGAGATTGCACGTCGCCGAAATCTACAACAATCATTGTGTTGTTTATGCAGTATTAATTAAAAGTCGCGAACATACAGACAGCCATTTAGGTTTTTGATTGAAATCAACTTTTTTTCATAAAACTTATTTCATTTTATTTTCATTAATTTAATTTAATTTAACTAAATTAAATGTCATTTTATCCTTGAACACAAAAAAACGCCACAGCAATGACGTCAAAATAAACTAACCAACAACGTAGCAGATTTTTGCGCTGCTCGCTCACTTTTTTTTCGGTGAAACCACGCAGTCGCTCTCGTCCGGCTGCTTCGCGCTTTTCACGGCAACGCTGCCCGGCATCCGTATAGTAGCAGCGGTATCGCTGGTACTGCTGCACTCGTTAACCGACGTGTCTTTCGGCATCGGTAGAGACGCTTGTCGTTGTTGTCGGAGATCACATGTCGAGGACTGGACACTTGATGAGGCTTTGCCGGGGGCCTGCGAAAAAGCACAGCAATATATGGGGCGATGAGCACGATACAGTGAACATTCAATGCTGACAAAGCAATTGTACCGAATATACGCGTGTACGCATATCGTCACGCAGAGAAGTAGGTACTGATAAACAGAAATACAAGCTTTCAGACATGCAGACAAAACAGACTGACGGATCGCGGGTAGGCATACGGACAGGCAAACAGACACACCTAAAAACACAAAAGCCAAGAGACAGGCAGGGAGACAGTCAGGAAGACAGGCAGACAGGCGAGCGGAGAGATAGACAGACAAACATACGTGTGCACACCGGTCTCAGGCAGACAGATTAACCCAAAACCACAAAAGCGAAGGCCATATGCAGGCAGGCAGACATGTAAATGCAGACAAAGAGACGGCGGGGCAGGCTGATTTGACGACTTACATGGGCAAAATTACAGGCAGGAAGTGCATCCAAAGAACAGAGAGACGGAAAAAACACAAGAACAGTCAAACGGGCATAAACAGGAGAAAGAAAAAAAGGACAGAGAGAAGGCAGACAAATAGACAGATAGGCAGACAGACAGGTAGGCCGGAATGCAGATAAGACCGACAGAAAAGTGGACAGACTGACGTCGAATCATTCCGAGGTGCTTTTCGTAGGCAACATACGGTCAGCGGCTCGATGAACTTGGCTGAGCTACTGAGCGTTCGCGCCAAGCCCTCCGGGCGATCATCTAGACAAATGACATCAACAGGGATTGCCTTTGGATTGCCCGGAGCGCTGAACAGCTTCAGCTTCTCCACAGCGCCTCTGAATAACAACTGGAATTCCACCTCGCCCAAAGTCGTCCTGGGAAATCCAACAAGAACAGAGCTATGAAGGAAGCTGCCCAATCATTCAATTACTTGATCAATAGTATTCCATGGTGACTAAGTAATGGACAATCAAATCAAACACAACTACACCTAGTTTCTTTATGAAACATCATCACATTACTCGTAGTCTTCAACACAGTTGCTGATATTAGGAGCGAATAATTACAAGATTAAAGCTAAACTAATCCTTGGCGTACGTAATCTTTGGTGACGTCCTCACCGCCATCGTGGGATGTGGATGGGCTCGAAACAAAACTTAAGGTAACGACAAGCCAATCATGCAATCAGCTCATCGAGAATGGGACTAAATGTAAAGTCCACCTAAAAGCATCAATTCTAAACTGTTCAATCCCACCCGAAATAAGGAGCATATTTTAAAATGCACATAACAATTGAAAACTGAAATCGAAGCACCAAAAGAAAGAATTTTGAACATATCAAATAATGAACTTTTGGGGTCTGTAGTGTTTTGCACAATCATTGAATCAATCGATTAATCAATATAAGAAATAAGCGCCTACGTTGCAAACACATTTCGTGAAGGGATTAGAAGTAGCAGGATTTTAAATATTAGTGATGTTCGGGTTACTTGACTTATTTTGACACGAGTAATATACAAATCAATGGTCAAAACGATTAGAAATAGATAACGTTTAAGCGAATTGGACTCAACGGCTCAATCATCCAAACGATGTAAGAGCAAACTAAATGCGACATGCAAATTCAACGCAATTCATCAATCAACCAAGCGCCGTAAGAGCAAGTTAAGCACCACGATCCAACACAATTCATCAATCAATCAATCGGACACTCACTTGTACGTTTTTTGCACGAATCGAAAGAGCACTGTCTCACTGGCCTCGTCTCCCCTTCCGCGGATCTCCTCCGCCGACATGGTCACCGCCGCGAACATTGTCCTCTCATCGCAGATCACAATCATCCGGGTCTGACGTAACTTCTCCGGTTCCAGGAGGGTTTTCGTCTTGGGCAGTTCCAGAAAATCGCCGCTCTCAATGGCGGCGCCGATTCGCTGGTTGCAAAATTCCGCCACACTCTCACGGAGATTATGGGCGGTCATGACGCCGCCATCAGTGCTGGCGGTACGGCTCAACTTTCGCGAATGCTCGCGGATACAGGCGTCCATCAGGACGGCGCCCGAATCTTCCATCGCGGCGGGGGGAGGAAGGAGAAGTGAAATCGGGAAAGAATTTCAACATAAATAAATTGACGACAAACTTCAGCAGCGAAATAGTCACAAAATCTCACTGATGAAAGGAAAAGCAAAGGATTTTCAAAATTTCGTCCCAAGTGGGAAAACCGTGTGTCCGAATCTGTTCCGAGAGAGATCGCAGAGCAAAAATAAGCAACAGCTGAGATTTTGAGAATGAAATTTGGCGAGAGATCAATTATGAACTGTAATTTCCCTACAGCAGCGCGTGCATATCTACGAGAGCCCGTTTTCTTTCTGTGCCAGAAAATACAGACATGATACTTTACTGATAGTAGGCACTAGGCCTATCCTACCGAAAGTTTCGACATATAACTAAGCTGAAATCTGGTGTCCGAGTTAGCGTACTATCGTCGTACGCAAAATCGCTGCTATTAGTCACGCCCCCGTCTGCGCAAATATTATAGCCAATGGCAGCGTTAGGATCGGTGCCGGGAAGATGAATGCCAAATAAAGTTTGCGGAAACTTTTTTTTGAATCATGGATTGGAGAAAGACTTGTCGCGCGTGTCACTTTGCGTGGGAACTCTTTTAGGTTTTTTCTAGGGTAGTGCGCCTTTCCACACCGGACAAGAACGCTATACTAGTACTGTACAAGCATGGAAATGCACCTCTCCCATGTACTTCCGCCGGATCGGCCATGAATTTTAGTTTCATATAGGAACGCAGTCAAGCATATCGGACAAGAACATATACCGAAAAATAGCCACACTGGCAGACACAAAGAGGCAAGAGACAAACAGACAGATAAGCAGCCAGGCAGACAACAGAAAGACAGACACAGGCAGAGACAGACTGAAAGACAGACAGGCAGACAGATATACAGACAGCCAGTCTGACAGAAAATTAGACAGACAGTCAGCCAGACAGACAGGCAAACACCAAACCAGACAGACAGTCAGCAAGGCAGACAAATAGACAGATAGCCAGACTAGCAAACACGAATACAGGCAGGCAGGCAGGCAGATAGATAGACAGACGGACAGATCAGACAGTCATAAACACCGACAAATTATTCTACTAAGACTGTAACAATTCTTCACGGTTTACATTTAATAGATTGACAAAGATTCAGCGCATCACTGGGTTGGCAAAAATAGGCACTGCCAGAGATGAATACAAACCGACCGACAGCGGCAAAAAAAACTAGAACGGAGGCACGATTGTTGTCTCATTCAGGGACCCATCGTTCACAGCCACCACACGAGTGGGTTTCTCTTTCGGAGGGGCGTAATTCGGCGTCCAAGGTCCCAAACTGTTGCGCGCATAAAAGTCCATAGGGTAGTCCGCGGATAGCACGGCCGTATCTAGCGCGACGGACAGCTCGTAGGGCGTCAGCAACGGCTTCTTGAATGCAGTGCCCCAGTCGATGGACAGTCTGGGACATGCAATTTGCACCCACCTATAAATATTAGAAAGAAAAACACAAGGATTTATGAACGAGGAGGAAGGGCGGGGTTCGTCCAGCCAAGACAGGGTATTGAAGTCAAAAATGTTCGGACATATAGGGATGGGAGCTAGACAGAATGATGAACGAAGCCGAAGACATAAAGAGAGACCAGCCGTTAGGGCACTGGGAAAGGGTAGCAAACAGAAACTGCTATACGATATGCATCACGAATGAGCAGATAAATGCGGAGACAGAAACGGACTGAAAGACGGACAGATAGGCAGATAGGCAGACAAACAGCCATCCATATAGAAAATAAACAGTTAGCCAGAAAGTAAGACAGCCATACAGACACATGGTCAGCAAAACAGAGAGACAGACAGACAAGTAAGCGGGCGGGAAAATAAATAAGCTAAACAGGCAACCAGAAAAACAGACATACAAATAAGCAGGGAACTAATCAGGGAAGCAGACAACGAATTAACGGAACAATCAAACATGCAAACTCAAATACGAAAAAGCAGACAGACAGTAAGGAAGACAGAGACAGAGGATAAGAGTCTAGATAGATAGAAAAACCCGCCGGTGCCGGTTCACTCACGCATCGACTTCCGGGAAGAGGGCAAGTTTGCCGGGGAAGACTTCCGACAACAATACTATGACGTAAGTCTTCCCAGCGGCCTTCAGTCTATTCTCCAGCGTCGCCAGTACCTTCGGTGATCCTTGCCGACCTGTAGTAAAAACCGGCAATCAGGTTTCCAAACAAAAAAAAGTCTGTGTCTTCATGTCTGTCCGTTCGTCCGTCTGTTCGTCTGTCTGTCTGTCTGTCTGTCTGTCTGTCTGTCTGTCTGTTGGTCTGTTGGTCTGTCTGTCTGTCTGTCTGTCTGTCTGTTGGTCTGTCTGTTGGTCTGTCTGTTGGTCTGTCTGTCTGTCTAACTTCCTGCCTGCCCGTTCATATCTCCATATGTTTCTCTTATCTTATTTCTTGTCTGCCTGCATGTTTTCAATTTAATCAACAGCGGATTTTTACCCAAGGTTCCCCAGACGATGCCGAACAATTTAGCCGAAGCCGCGGTCGTAATGGCTCCTCCGCGATTCAGAAGCATCCTCGGCATGTCATAGGAGTCTCTCGATAACGTCTTGGTGTAAGGATCGTATTTGTACGCCTGAAGATGGGGATTGGCAATCATGGCGGATTCCAAATGAAACCGCCCATCTCCGACATATAACAGCACGTCGACGTCTTTTATCTTCGGCGAAGTACAGCCGAGGACTTCTCCAGGTGACAGGGGATGCGCCTGAGGGATGAGCACAGAGTAACCCTTGGATCGGAGTTCCTCTCCTAAAAGCTGAAACAAGGGAATAAAAAGTTAATAATTTGCGACTACTTCGTATACGTTATACCACGGCTTTAAACTAAAGAATAAATACAAATATTTACATAAAAATTCATAATCTCTTCATCAAATTTAAAATGTAATTAATTTCATTTACCGCTAATTTTAATTTAAATTAATTTAAACAGCGCGGAATGGAGGATATGGTGACATACGTGGAGGGAGGCGATGAATTGGATGGTGCTGACGAGGGCGAACCGCGATGCAGGGGTGAAGTTTTTCTCCAGGGTTGCAAGGAGATGTCGCACGTCGAAAGCGATGTCCACAAAGACGTAAAGCATTTTGATTCCGCTCGTGATATCAATGGGGACTGAAATAGCAAGAATGTTTTACAAAGCTTTGCTGCGATATTGAATGAGTTGAACAAGAGAGGATCCGGATGAGTTTTGGGCTATCGAGCACAATAATTGGTTTTTAATGTTATACCGTATGCTCACGATCTCAAGGGACAGCTAAGCCCCGCCTCCCTCGGTATGGACCTGCACTCGATTGAACGTTCAATCTGATTCACTCTGTTCTGATTGGCTCATTTCGTACAGCTTACTCATTTTGCTCGATTGATTGATTGTACAGTCGTGTTTGTCCGTATATTTCTCCCTACAGGGATACTTTGAGGAACGGCACTCAATAGGCACGGCCCGGGTTGGTTAATATCTACGGGTAGGGCAAAAAAAGTGTCTCTTGAGATCGCGAGCATACGGTACCTAGGCAGCTGTGTCCGTAATGCACCATGAAATCGCATCCCAGCGCCCGCGCTGTAAAATCATCCACGCAACAGGCGCCGTATGTGACGTCTCCCATCACCACCGTCTCCGCACCCGTGAACCTGGACAAATGAATAAATGCACACCTTGTCAATAATGCATTTTGATTTGAAAAATAAATATAGTAATAAAGAACCACTACACTCAGAACTTCCGACCGACCAAGTTTGTCCTGCACATACATTCGTGGATCGATTGACTGACGAGTGCAACAAAGCGCACCTGACTAGATCGCTTGATTGATCGATTGTATTGATTCAAACCACGCAGGAGCGCGCATTGCTTGATTGATCTATTGCATTGATTCAAACCACACACCCGCGCAAATTGCTTGATTGATCTATTGCATTGATTCAAACCACGAACCAGCGCGCATTGCTCGATTGATCTATTGCATTGATTCAAACCACGGACCAGCGCGCATTGCTTGATTGATCTATTGCATTGATTCAAACCACGCACAGCGCGCATTGCTTGATTGATCTATTGCATTGATTCAAACCACGCACCCGCGCGAATTGCTTGATTGATCGATTAGGCAAATGTGTTCTCTATCGTTTCTCCACCCGAATAATCCATCTCACCTCTCAATGATATCCGCAATCGGACAGGCAAACAGCAACAATCCTTCGGGAAATTGCAGCGCAACCCTCTTGGACTCTGTGCATCGGATTCGCCAGATTGTTTTGGCAATCTCAAAGTTGTAATTCGTCGGCAGCCTCGCGATTTCCGCCAGCAGGTCCGGATTATTCAACAGCTCGTCCGGAATTTTATTGATCAACTGACGCGCCTTGGCTGCAAAAGAAAGGTGATGGACGGTGTGAAAGAAAGATGGGAATGAAAATTGTGTTACTTCCAACAAAAAATGTCGCCGCACCTGACGCTCCGAATGTCTTCCGCTCCGCATCGCTCGCCTTCACGACAATTGCCCCGCTGTTCAGGGACGATCCCCCGTCCATTTTAATATTTCAATTACCAGACTGTTCGGAGAATGGCCTGTCTGCTTGGAAGGGAGAATTAATAATTTCAGCTCAACAAAAGAGAACAATTTTATTGTTCGAACAAACAGCTGCTACACTCACATAAAAAAGCCCTCGTTCGCACGAACAACTACTGCGCTCTGAACGAGGGAAGTGCGCTAATTCGAGCCACTTATCAATTCGTCTACGACTATGAGAATCGTGGGACTTTCCTGTACATAAAATAAACCTTTCTGGACGCTTTCCTATCTCACATTAAATTTGAAATCAACTGATAATAGTTCAATATTTGATGGATGTCAGGAGGCGGAGCTAAGTGTATGCTTGCAAAGAGGACTGACGCTAATCGATTGTAAATTGAATTTGGAATAGAATAATACCCACTGTTCAGCAACAATTTTATTTTTATTTATTTTATGTATAGGAAGGGTCCATTGCTAGTTTAAATGGAATTGCTGCTTGCTGGATCGAAATAGAACCCAGCAATGGGTGACTCGAAATGGAGCATATTCCTCGTATGGAAACCTTCTTCTTTTCGGCATGTTAATTACTTTATGAAGCTCACTGTTAAATAAAACCAAAAACATGAGTACGAAGAGTTTCGGCACACATACACTGACCCACCGAGAGATAAACATGAGTGAAGGAGGAGAAGACAACGAAATGAAGTCACCGGTTCCACAGAGAGTTGAATCACACAACACAGACTGCGCGATATTTATTGTACTGTATTACCTCGATAGATAGCGACAGTGCACGGGTCACGTGACGTAATGGTTGCCCGCTGTACACGTAAAGTTTGTGTGTACGACTGCATGGTCTGCGAGGTACAGGCAGGGCATGCTAACGAGTAGGATGGACCAATTTAACATCACACAGCTCGTACGCTGTCGCTATCTATCGAGGAAATACAGTACTGTAATCTACAAACTAAACTCCCACCAGTCCTTTTCATAGCCCTCGTGAACGTGCTTGACCAGGGCGTTCCTGCGCAGCTCACAGTAGGCCGCCTTGTCCTGTACTTTGGTCTTAATCTCCGCCACATTTTGCCCGGTGATGTCGCGTTCGAGGAAGCCCGACAGTGTCTCCGTGGCCAGTTCCAGATCGTGCTGGTTGTCTTCGAAAATATCCTGTTGATTATTTTTCTGCAGGTAGAAGGCGAACACGTAGGTAAACATGAGGGTCTGTCGACACTGCTGGAGCACATCGACGGCTTTCTTCAGGAATTGCACTTCGATCCAAGACATGTTGTGCTGCTGGAGCTCCTCCATCTTGATGCGAATGGAGTTGTTCAGCTGATAATGAAAAGTTTGTTGAATCGGTTCACGAGAGGACAAACAGGTAGGTAGACAGAAGCAGGCAGACAGACAGATAGACAGACAGTCAGACAAGCAAACAAACAAGCAAACAGACAGGCACACAGACAGGCAGCCAGACAGACCTACAGAAAAGCAGTTAGGCAGGCAGGTAGACAGCCAGATAGACAGACAGTCAGACAGGCTAACAGAGAAGCAGATAGAAGGCAGACAGAAGGCAGACAGACAGACAGACCTACCGACTAGCAGTTAGGCAGTTAGGCGGACAGCCAGAGAGACATACTGGTAAAGAAACACACAGACAAACATGAAAGGAGACAGAAACTAGATGACCGAATTTGGCACTGCAAGTATAACTGCGCACAAGGGTCGATGAGCCAGTGGTGCGTAAATACCTTGGTTTCCAGCCGGAGACTCTGCTGATGGTTCATGTAGCGATTAAAATAGAATAGGTAGCGCTGCAGGGCATAGCGAGATTTTTCCTGATTATCACGCGCCGCCTTGGCGTCATCCTCCGTGTAGCGATTGCACTTGAACCAGGATGAGCCATGCGGCTGCCACGGACCGAGACAGATCCAACAAAACTCCGATTTACAGGCCGAATTCTTGCAGACTAGAAAAAAACGTCATAATGGTCTTGGCGAATTTGTTTATCTGTTTATCTGTTTATCTGTTTATCTGTTTATCTGTCTGTCTGTCTGTCTGTCTGTCTGTCTGTCTGTCTGTCTGTCTGTCTGTCTGTCTGTCTGTCTGTCTGTC
>LRSR01002963.1:0-15095 GCA_001579985.1 Hypsibius dujardini
AGTACCCCTACAAATACAAAAGGAAACTTTAGACTTGATACTCCCGTTGAAGGAAATGCTTTCCTCAAACGATGCGGAAATGTGAGGACTGTGTGGTACAATTTCTGCGCTCGCAGTCTGTGAAACTATACTACACATACCAATTATAACGAGTGTGATGTCTAATTCGAAATCACTAACACTCGTATAGGAAACCATTAGCACTAGCAACGAACCTGTTTGTGGCTTTCCGGAATGGTTTCAGGCGTGTCTGCCCCGCCGCAGGAAATGATTCCGCCCTCAGCTTCCGCCAGTCGAATAAAGCCCTGTACCTTCTCCTTGTGCTGCTCGCTTATCAACGCTCCCATATTGACAGTCGGGTCGCTCGGCACTCCAACTTTGTACTCCCTGGAGAGGGCAGAAAATATGCCACTCATGCATTACTGCGTGAAAACGCGTGCAACTGAAATGCCCACAGAGTGAAGAGTCGTACTTGGTTGCTTCCACGAACTTCTGCAGGAACTCCTCATAAATGCCCCGCTGGACAAAGATCCGGCTTGAGCACAGACAGACTTCGCCTTGATTCGTGAATGAGCTTCTGACGCAGCCGGGAATGACGGCATCCAGTGGCGCATCGTCAAAGATAATCGCGGCATTCTTGCCTCCCAGCTGGAATGCAAGACAGACAGCAAAGATGAGAGCAGGCAGTAAACGGGCTATTTTCCGCTGAACCCAACAAGTTCGTAATGTAATCTTAAAGATATAGAGTAACACGAACCTCCAAGGATAATTTCTTGCAGTACGGCGCACTAACTTGCGTGATCCGGTGGCCCACTGGAGTGCTGCCTGTGAAGCTCACGACAGGGACATCCGGATGTCGGACGATAGCTTCGCCCACTTTCGTGCCGTATCCGAAGACCATATTTACAACGCCAGCGGGAAGACCTGCATAATCGAGATGGAAAGAGCAATTATGAAGTGCTATTCTCACTTCGATTATGGCATAATCAAATAACTGAAAATAAATTGGGTTGGAAAATTCAGTCAGATAGGGAGATTCCTGACACCGAATTCTACAATTCTAATACAACAATTAATAGATGATAGCTAAAAGAAGCAAAACTGACCACAAAGACAGAATGGAGACGCCAGATAAATAAGCAGATATAGATCACAGACAGCCAGACACACAGACACACAGACAGGAATACAGAAAGATAGGCATACAGAGAGACAATCAGACAGACAGACAGTCGGACAGACAGACAGTCAGACAGACAGACAGTCAGACAGACAGACAGTCAGACAGACAATCAGTCAGACAGACAGGCATACAGACAGTCAGTCAGACAGAGAGGCATACATACAGTCAGACAGGCATATAGACAGACAGACAGGCATACAGACAGACGACAGACAAACCAGTGCGGCATCCCAAGAAGGCTGATTAAGAGCACGTGAAGAGTTCTCGCATCGCTAAGTGATTGTAACGTCAGTTCATTTAATTATATCGACTGACCGACATCCTGAAACACTTTGCACAGCATCCACGCCGTCACGGAAGTCATTTCACTTGGCTTGGCTACAATCGTACAGCCTGCAGGCAACAAATAGAGCCACAATTATTATGGCATTAGACACACACACTAATACGGGCAAAATAACGGCAAAAACATGACGCTAAATTTATTTCACCTGCAGCCAAAGCTGGCGCGATTTTGAATGTCAGCAGGTACAACGGAAGATTCCAGGGCGAAATCAGTCCAGCTACGCCAACGGGCGAGCGATACACGTAGTTCAAAGCGCCTGCCTTGTCGTCAAAGTTGGAACTGCAAAAGAAAAAGAAAAAAATCATCGAGGGCAAAAGTAAATAATAAAAAACGGCGACAGTGAGAAGACAGTGATACACGAGAAGTATCTTATCGATCTCCCAGGCAGAACGATCTCCCAGGCAGAGCGATCTCCCAGGCAGAGCGATCTCCCAGGCAGAGCGATCTCTCAGGCAGAGCGATCTCTCAGGCAGAGCGATCTCCCAGGCAGAGCGATCTCCCAGGCAGAACGATCTCCCAGGCAGAGCGATCTCTCAGGCAGAGCGATCTCTCAGGCAGAGCGATCTCCCAGGCAGACCAAATGCAAGTCAACCGATTATTAAACAACCGAGCAACTTGCAAGTCCGGAACTGGCAAGCTTTTCAACGTTGCTCGATCAATAAATCAACCACCTAGATCAGTTATCATTTTCAATCAGCCATACGTACAAGCAAAACAAATGGCAATCAACGGATTATAACATCAATCAACCGAAGCCGGGAAACAATTTTTTCTCAATATACGATAATTGGTAATGATAATTATGTAATACATATCTATTTATTGACTTATAGATAATTAAATAACTAAAAGAGAAATGATATAAAAAATGATGTAAAAAATGAAACTCTTAAATATCTAAATCTCACGTAGAAGTGTAATGTTGGATTGCTGAGGCAAAGAATCGGAAGTTCAAAATGGCTCGAGGTATGTCCATAGCCTTGGCAAGCGCCACTGGCTTGCCGGAATCGCGCGACTCCGCTTCCGCAAACTGCTCCAGCCGCTGCTCAATCAGATCCGCAATCTTGGTGAGATAGTCGGCCCGATCTTGAGCCGAGAAAGATGACCACCTGCAAGGCCAACAAAACTAAGGATAATAAGCCGTGAAACATCCAGCTAATCAAGTAATCAATCCATTAACTTGACAGTGTCAACGCTCAGTTCACGATAAGCAAATCAGCCAATCAAGCAACCATGACAGTGTCGAAGTCAAGTTTACAATAAGCAAATCAGTCAATCAAGCAACCATGACAGTGTCGAAGTCAAGTTTACAATAAGCAAATCAGTCAATCAAGCACGCATGACCTACCGTGGAAAAGCGTTTTTTGCTGCCACGACGGCTTTCGACACTTCTTCATCCCCGGAATCTGGGATTTTAGCCCAGATCTGCCCCGTCGCCGGCTCGTAACTGTCAATGAACTGCAGATCGTTTTCCCCATTGTCCACGAAGGCACCGCGAATGAAATTCTCCACCACTATGATACTGTCGCCCTGTGCCATTATTGTATGAGGTTAGAAGCTTCTGAATTACATAAATTATAAAATACAGCTAATTGCCGATTACGGTAAAAAATCTGAACAGCTTTTTCTGAGAGATTCTAAACACCACGAGATGTTCAAGGAGAGGGAGCAAAATCAAGTACGGAATTTTCTGTTGATGTTTTGTGCAACTAAACTGCGCCAATCGTTTGTCCGATCTGACTCACCAGACAGCCAAAATGGTTGGAGCTATAGCCTGCAGGTGGCGTTGCGTGCGACCCTGCTGTCAACCTATTTCCTATTTTATCTGAGAGAGTCAGAGGGACTTATCCGCGAATGGTCTTTAAAAGAAACTTTTCACGTTTTTCTGAGTCTGATAATTCTACGTTTTGGAGAAAATAAAATGACAAGTGGGAAGTACGAAATTGTGCAGGGCAACAAGAGTCTTAAGACCAAGCAAGCATCGAGAGCATGCATGAGCGAGGAAGCTGCGCAGATCGAGACATTGAGGATCGGATAAGGATAGGGAGAGGACCGCAAGTCGGAGGAACTGACAGGGTGACAGGATAAGGATAGGGAGAAGACCGCCAGTCGGAGGAACTGACGGGGTGACAGGGAAAGTCTATCTGGCGATCGTACTAACGGCATAAAGTCCGAGTACTCGTACACACGTGGCAAAAACCGTGCGCTAACCGAATTAAGCACTACAACTCGGGGCTGTACAACAGCCATGCGTCAAACGAGTGTAATAGCTTAACTCGATTAACGCAAGGGTTTGCCACGTGTGTAGTATGGGCATGAGGTGAAATCTGTATCTCGGCTCACCATCCACTTGGTCGATAAATCGGTTCACTCATAGTTTCTCTTTCATGGCGGGTGCTTGATTGTTTGATTTGCTGTACTATATCCTAGTAAACTAAAACACTTTTAAAAATCAAACAATCAAGCACTTGTCATGGAAGAGAAATGCATGAGTGAGCCGATTTATCGACCTGATGGAGGGTGAGCCGAAATACAAACTTTGTCTCATACTGTGTGTCATGTTGAACTCCCAGCTGGTCTTCGCCTGTGATAGAACATTGAATAGTCAGAAAACAATCAAAGTCTGAGAAACGACGAGCCAAAAGCACACTGAAATAATCACACAACGTCTTGTCGCCTTCACGCACCCGGAAAATGTCACTCCATTTTCTCAAAAACACCATCATCAAGCGTCTCATTCGCAACTCTAGGCTTTCCACTTCCGCCGTAGCGCACTTTGCCAAATTCCGACACGGTGGCTTTAACTTCCTTGTTCCCCGAAACCTCCGCCGTCCCCGTACCCGAGGCTGCGACGCTCACCGACTGCGCCTCCAAGTTTCGGCCATGAAAGAAGCCCGTTCCACTGACGACGACGTTGGCGTTGTCGACCGTTCCGGTGATGATGGCTGCCGCAGACCCGCTCACCACCGCGTTCAAATTCTTCATTGCGATTTTGGCGATAAAACTGGCCGACTGGCCAACCACCACACTCAAGGACTCTCCCGTGAAGGCGGCTGCAGTGAGACCAGCTGATCCGCCAACAATCACGCTGATTGAACGACCCTCGATAGGCGACTGGACATTGACTTGGGCTGGTCCAGCTGCTGCGAGGTTTCTCAGTTCCGGTGTGGTCACTTGAATCTGCAGTATTCCAGTAAACAGGACGGAGGGATCGAGGAAACGAATCTGAAGGCTGCCTTCCTCCACGACAGTTTCGATGTTTTTGATGACGTCCGCGTTGCCCTGAAGTTTCACGGTCTTTTCCGGCGCGAGGTTGATGGTCACGGAGAAAGGGCCGGCGACGTTTACAGCATCGAACCGGGTGGCGATCGGGCGGCTCTCGTTGGCTTGCCCAGCGACGGTTCCCAGCACGAGCAGTCCACAAATAAAGATGCCAGGGTAGAAGGAATGCGAATTCATTCTCCGGAATTCAGAGTGACGATTTGGGGAAAGTGTTTGAAGGCGAATTTGCCGGGCGAACGGGTGGTTTTCTTTGGGGAAACTGACTGTGATGATGGCTTATAAAAGCTTGGAAGAATATTGAGGTCAAGGATAAGGGTCCGCAGTTGTGTGATTATATGCAAAGGAGAAGTAAATGTGTTCTGCTACTTTTGTGGCCGTCGATTTCGATTGTCTACTGGCATAGGGAGAAGTAGAAAGCGACATAAATGCTGACGCGTCTGGTGAAGCTTTCATTTTCGAAATGCGCAGTTATTAATCACACTTCACTGTGCGTTTTCTAGGTCGCCAAACTCGTTTTCCATTCCAAGTACAAATGTCACTGGTACGGTACGGTACACAGACACAAATCACAAATTTATGCAAGTTACAAAAATTAATTTCCATTCTGCTCATGTAATTGTACTAGAAATTGTATGAGCGAACGTGAAGCGTGAGATACGACGCCTCATGTACTAACAATCAACGACAAGATTGAGTACACTGGAGGGTCCGGGCTATGGGCAAAAGGGGCGGAGCAGGGGTGGTCAAGTGGTGGATTACACTGGAGGGTCCGGCGTATGGGCAAAAGGGGCGGAGCAGGGGTGG
Organism: Hypsibius dujardini; assembly: GCA_001579985.1. Taxonomy (NCBI): domain Eukaryota; kingdom Metazoa; phylum Tardigrada; class Eutardigrada; order Parachela; family Hypsibiidae; genus Hypsibius; species Hypsibius dujardini. Next base: position 5,616 of record LRSR01002963.1, read on the forward strand.
TCAGGTGGTTGAGTACACTGGAGGGTCCGGGGTATGGGCAAAAGGGGCGGAGCAGGGGTGGTCAAGTGGTTGAGTACACTGGAGGGTCCGGCGTATGGGCAAAAGGGGCGGAGCAGGGGGTGGTCAAGTGGTTGATTGTTCGATTGTTTGAAAACCACCCCTTGCTCCGCCCCTTTTGCCCATTCCCGGGACCCTCTAATGTACCAAGCAAACGCTATGGGTTGAATCGATACATGGGTTGAATCGGTGGGGTGGCAGAGGGCGCCACAAGTGTAGTTTGTAAACAACACGCATTCAATTTATACTTGTGGCGTCCTCTGCCACCCCACCGATTCAACCCATGTACCGATTCAACCCATAGCGTTTGCCTGGTACTCAATCTTGTGACAGTGACTGTACACGTACACGTACGTCAACGTCTACAGCAATTGCATGCTGATTATTTTCCAATTATGCTCTATGCTAGCCGAGTTGAGGAACAATTATGCGCTGTAATGGTAGGGAGTGGAAAACAGACAATGGATGATTGCAGAACGTTGGGGTGGATTGCGATAGCCGGTATAGCAGATTAAGTGGACATTGGCTCTCTCGAGTCGCGGCGCACTGGGTTGGGCCCAGCGGCGTACCACATCGTGTACTACACACGTGGCCAAAACTTTGGACTAACGAGTTAAGATAAGATAACTCGGGCAATGTATAGCTTTATCAACATTCCAAGTTAAATGACTCTACTCGGCTAGTGAAATGTTTTTGCCACGTGCGTAGTAAGTGTGTTTCCCTTGAACGGTGATTGATTTTTACTACTGTACTGTCTCGATCATGTGGCGCTGCGTTCTAGACCTATCCGCACATTATGACTGCACACACTGTGCTTCGCTGCAGTGATAATGTACGGTGGATCTAAAATGTAGCACCAAATGATCGCGACAGTACGGTACTCGTACTGAAAAACTGAGTACAGAGGCTGGCCGAAACACGCACCACAACAAGTTGGCATTATGAAAACACTGCAGCAAAAAGCATTACTGTACATTGACCCTCACGATTTACATGTGATCTCGCTTAACAATAGTTATCCAATAACTAAAAATTATCGCTAAAGCAATTCAAAGTTATGATAGCTTTTATCACATTATTATTATTGTTACTACCGTTACCGTGATAACAACTCCGCCGCTGTCTGTCAATCTGTTCCCTTATTTTCTGTAGCATTTTTCACTTGTCACTTTTTCATTTTCAGTTTATCGGGAGAAATGAGCGTTCCGCCTGGAGCGACCTCGGATGCGAGTCCCGTAGTGATAGATGGCGAGGCGCGACATTCCTCCCACTTGGTTACTGCTTACGTGGATGTTGGAGATCTGAAGCCTTTCCCGGGTGACTTGATAGAATTTCAACGCGACATGTACAGGTGAGAATTGATTGATTGGGCTCCTTGACTCCTCTGTTGTGGCAGTTTTGCAGGCTCAAGCGATGCCATCTTGATTGATTGATTGTACCATCGCTTGATTGTACGATTCGTTACCGTTACGCTGCTTGATTGATTGATTGTACCATTGCTTGATTGTACGATTCGTTACCGTTACGCTGCTTGATTTATTGATTGCACGATTCGTTACCGTTACGGATCTCAAGATCGTTGTCTGTGAATCTCTTCCCTTATTCACTAATGTACAACTTTTTCGCACCCTTGCTGTAATATCCCATCCTTTTGGTAGATTAAGCTTACCTATAATGATGTTCATAAATATTATAATTACTCTACAGAATTATCGCCTTCCTACCAATTGTGCATTATCAAACGAGTCATTGCCCTATTGATTGATTGATTGACCGGAGAAACATACGCCATGGCAGTCCGTACTCGCAGTGCAGCTAGTCGACTTTTTCAGGTCTCTATATTTCTTTTTGTTCCTTACTTTTTGTCAGCCACTGGGCATTGTTCGTCGGGAACAATCAAGTGGTCAATGTGCGCGGCGCTCAACCTACGAGTGACGTCAGCCTCACCGGAACTGGAACCGTTCGTCTAGAGGATCTGGCATTTGTGGCAGGATCCTCCAAATGCCGAATCAATAACCAGGAGGGCGAGGCGATGGCCCGCGGAATACAAGCCCTTCATGCAGATGAGATGGTGCAAAAGGCTACAGCTCTGGTGGGACAAGACGTTCCCTATTCCTTGTTTCATCGCAACTGCGAACATTATGGTACTTTCCGTTAACGGATTGGTTTTTTCTTTTGGAACTTTGCAGTCATGCTTTATCCTTGTGTTTTTAGTCACGGAGTGGCGGTACGGCACGCCTTGGAGCGAGCAGGTACAATCATATGTCGTGTCTGCCGGGCCTGCTTGTCTGTTTGTCGGCCTTGTCTGTTCCATCTGTCCTGCACACTTCCTGTCCGTGTACCTGTATGACTGTCTGTCTGTCTGTCTGTTTGCCTGGTTTATCTGTTTCACGGACTGCCTCCCTGCCTGCCTGCCTGCCTGCCTGCCTGCCTGCTTGCCTGCTTGCCTGCCTGCCTGCCTGCATATCCGTCTATCTGTAAGTCTCTCTGTTGGTCTGCCTGCCTGTGTACATGTGTGTTGTCTGCCTGTTCGGTTCTCTCGCTGCCGACCTATTCTATTGGTCTGTTTGTCTGTCAAAAAACTGTTTAAGTATTCTAAAGGACTTGTCCTGGTTGTGATTTGAAGGTCGAGACCGGACAGAAGAAATACGGTGATCTCACACAACTCGCCGGCCAGAAGGATCTTCCGCAATTGATGGCTATGTTACAAGCCTTTATGCAAGAACGACGATGAGCTCCTCCAGTCTACCTTCAATGTTCCATTCCTTCGCATTTTGCGTTGTAGGTTTTATCGTTTAACCTTTTATCTCCAATGTTCCTGAGTCATTTGAGTTTTATCAGCATCAGGAATGCTGTAAAATACTTCTAGTCGATAACAGACAGCTAGTTTTTGCTTGACTTCCTACGATTTCACTTTTGCCCTGCCGAAACGGCAGAAATAAATAATTTCTTTATTCTTTTCGACAAGCACCTGGGAAATCCGGTGTCGTCACGGTCGCAGCAGACAAAGCAGTAGAAACATTCAAGCCTTAAGGAAAGCAGAAGAAACCCAAGCCAACAAGGCACCCACAAGCATTAGTAAGAGAAAAATGAACTCTACAATACACGAATTTACAGTTAGCATCTCGAAGAAACGCCAGAAACCCAGAATCGACGGCGGGGGGGGGGTGAGGTTGGGCAGGAAGGAAGGAGAAAGGATGAAACCACAAACAATTCCGTCATAATAAAATATCAAATTAGATGTCCGTCTTGCATTCACAACCGCGTAATCACTGTCTTGTGGGCTCATCCCACCAAAGTGGAAGAGCCTGACAGACACGATGAATTGACGGCCGGAATGCTGTCTATCAACGCAAGAAAATCTTAAAACTAGAAAGAACAGGTCAGCACCGCTTGCCTGTACGCCGCATCCGAAGTGATGGAGAGGTTTAATTCTTGAAGTATATGTGTGCTCTTCTTGGGATGGTCAGTTGGATGATAGGACGGACAGGCGAACGCTGCGAATTGAATCACGTATCAGACATCAGTTCAGTCTGTAATCTCTTCGGTGGACGAAAACACGGGCGGTTTGGTGTAAGCATCGTCTATCGGTGGGGTTTCCGGGAAACCTATCGAGTTGAAAGGCAGTTGAGGGTTGCCGTGACCGGAGTTGGTCACTTGGACGTTTATATGAGTGTCGCTATTTAGCGTCCTCAGCGGCTGCTTCATCACCGCCATGGATGACGTCGGAATGGGGATGGGTGCTGGTGGTGGTGGAGGGGACTCGTCTTCATCGTCGGCGCTGTTCTCCGCAGTACTTTCGGTGATGGAGGGTGTAGCAGACAAATCTTCCTCGGAGATGGAATCAGTCGTCATAGAGTGCAGCAGCATCGGTGCGATGTCCGCAGGTGGAGCCGCACAGACAACCTCCAGAGTGATTTTTTCCGGCTCCAATTTGTTGTCACCATCAGAGACGCTCGCACGATCTTCCACCAACACAGTGGATCGATCGAGGGCCGGGAGGGAGACAATAGATTCGGTATTAGGGTCAATTGCATCTGAGTCCGGCACTCCACTGTCCGGCTCATCAACACCCAATGCATGACTTGTAACAGTTATCTCAGGCACGGCCTCAGGCACGGCTTCAGGCACGGCCTCGGGCACGGCCTCGGGCACGGCTTCGGGCACGGCTTCGGGCGCGTTCTCGGTCACCTCCGCGGAGGCACTGGATTCCGGCAACTGCGGGAGTGTCTCGTCAGTGGGTGACGTCTTGGGCGTCGTCATAGCGGACAACTTCGCGACAGTTTGCTTATCCAGGTCAAACTGGAAGAAGAACCAAAAATTACTATACGGGAAACGCCAGAGCGTTGTCATGTACATGTACGACAGCGAAATCGGCTTTCAGGAATAGAGACGCGAAGGCATCGGTTCATGACCGAGAACCAAGTTATTATTTCAGTAGTCAAGTAGATGTATCGCACATTCGAACACACAGCGATAGAATTAGCTGGCTCACCTTTTTGGTCTTCAACGCTTCAATGGCAGCAGGCACTTCCGAGGTATTGGCGGGAGGGAAAAGGTCTAAGCTGGAGAACTGAGCGACGACGGCTGCGCTATGAGCAATCGGCTTAGTCTGAAAATTGAAATCGCGTTATATTTAGGAGTCAGTTTAAAAGACTGGGCTCAGTTCTGAACTAGTACCTTCCGCTTATCTTTCTTCAGCCGACTGAGTCCCGCTCGGGTGGGCATGGTGACATCAGAATGCTTTTTGGGAAGGAAGTACCCGGGAGTGGCATCATCCCGCACCGATGCCGATGAAGGCGGCGTGAAGAAGGCAAATGAAGCATCCGAAGCCAGATCAGCAGATGGTGTTGACGGTTCGACAGCTCCGTCCTCCGGTCTCACCAACGGTTGGAGATAGGAAAGAAGGCTGCTGATCACTTGTTTCGCACTAGCGAATGGATCTCTCACATAGTTGCAGGTGTCATAACTGTAAAAAAATCAGTTTAAGATCCAATCTGGTCGCCTGTTGACCACCGTGTAAAAATTCTCAGTTCTCGTCTACTTGTCTGTTTGCCTGTCTGGCTGTCTGTCGTGTTCTTAAAGTTTATTATACACTCCTGGCTATAAGCTTGCATGCCTGCCCCCGGTCAAAATATTGGAAAATCGTGCCTTGTAACCTGTTTGTTTGCCTTCGGACCAAAGTTTATTCATACTACACGAAAAGCGACCAACCAAGAAACCTTACTTGGCATTGTCTGGATTTCGTGAATTATTCCGTAACTGATAGTCCATTGCCTGCCTCCAGCGACGGTTCGCCTGCACGTGAACATCCCATTCTGCCTGACGACTCTCAAAATCGCGAGTCAGTTGAATCCGCCGCTGGATCAAGTCTTGGATCTCCCAATTAATCGCGTCAAGTCCATCACGATGGCGCCTTTCGGCGTCTTTGAGTCCTCGTTCCTCAGAGATGAGCCTCTGCATGCTGTTGTAACAAGCCTGCCAAGGAAAAACAATCTCCATCAGCCTGCAAGCTAAACGCGGAAAGGCGATCCGGAAATACGGAGTCTACCTGTCGAGAGTCACGAAGTTCCTTACGAGCACCCTCCAAAGCTTTGCGCTCGCTCACAAGTTTGTTGTACGACCTGCGTGAAAAAGTTCCCGTCAGAAAGGGCACTTGCGAACCAGTAAAAATTCCAAATGGTACACATACCTCAATTCGTGTTTCGATCGGCGGAGTTTATCGATTTCTTTAATGATCTTCTGCTCTTCTGGAAGGCTGAAGTTTCGGTGAGTACGTTGGTACTCGAGACGGTTTATGGTTTCGTCAATCTGTGACTCGCTGCGGTAGGTCATCCGTGAACGGAGTTGGTTCACTTCATCCTCCTGGAAGAGAGAACAACTTCGTTATCTGCAAAGGTACTAATAGAACTCGTAATCTTTCCTAACATTGATTTCTATACATCAATGTCGTAAATACAGTAAACAATCCCACGATCTCCTACTACTCAGTTTGACAGTTGGTAGTCGCTTCGTACTGTGTCCGTATTGCCTATATAACTTATCCAACTAATTTCGGCAAATCTCGAGCACAAACTCTACCAGCAGGTCGTCAGATAAATTCCCGCTAAAGCACACTCCAGAAAGTGAATTCCGAAATTAACTGCAACTACTAGCACCCGGACAGATTGTACTGAATGAGGGCGTATAATAGCCGGTCAACACCCAAGCACAGTGGAACCAGGACCAAAGTCCATCTGAATCTTCTAACCGTGGCAGGCGAGTTCGAGGAGACGCGCACAGCCCAGACACACGTAAACAAATCCATTACGTAAGGGGCATAATGAAGAGGTTTCATTTTTCTATCTATCCTGAGTGACATTCCTTCAGTTGTATGCCTTAACAACTCTCTCTCTCTCAGTCTCCCTCGATCATAAAGGAAAGGGAGCAAAAACAAAAGAAGCACCCATTTCAACCACTCGCTAACCATTTCATCCCGTGCTTCCCAAAAACGATTAACGGAAGAGATGTTATTCTCATTCCCGGCTCAACCTGTTTTTCTATCGTCCAAAGTCATTTTTAAACCCTGACGAGACGTTATTTCTGGACGTTAAAGTGAGCCGATTGGCGTGGAAAGTCTAAGTTCGTCTGGTCTACCTGGCTCAGAGAATGGAATGACATCATAGTGCGTGTGAGGCCGCAGTAAGAGTGATAAAGAATGCATAGACGCCAGTTTTACTTGCCTTTTTGCCGATCTCTTCGTTTCCAGTTTTGATCGCGTCTGTGGCCAGCCGTAGACGCTCACTCGCTTCCGTGATTTGTGCGGGAAGACTAGTGCGGCGCTCGGTGTGGGCCGCACTCTCCGCCGCAAACTGCTGTTTCCTAATCACCTAAATACAAAAATAAATCCAATAGAAAAAACTGTTTGCATTTACTAGTAATACAACCGAAAATAAATATTATTGACAGTTCAAGCAATCAATCTCAAAGGAGGCTACCAGAAACATTTTCTCTGCATGCAAGAATGATGTGCGACGTGGCACAATAATCCCAAGCAAGCATTCTGCATGATAAAGTGAGGTCACAATAAAACAGTGCTTCAATCCACTAAACAGTCGCCTGCTCTGGAAGAAATGTGAGTTTCATCGAGCACGTAATCAACCGATCAATAAAAAACCAGATCAAAATTATCGAATACGCATACTAGTACTGCCACAAACAGGATTATGAACCAGAAAAAACATGCCCACCAATTAATGCCTAAATTTCTTAATGCGACAACAATAACTTTCAATCGCGGCAAGCGGTAAAATGTTAGAAGGTCCAAACGCAATAAAAGCAATCAAGGGATCAGCTGCTCTCTGCGCAATCAATCAAGCGATCAGATGCTCTCTGTGCAATCAATCAAGGAATCAGATGCTCTCTGCGCAATCAATCAAGGAATCAGATGCTTTCTGCGCAATCAATCAAGCAATCAGATGCTTTCTGCGCAATCAATCAAGCAATCAGATGCTCTCTGCGCAATTCATCTGCAAACTTCACCGCTGGTACAAAGAAACCAAAATTGATCAATTTATCGTCTTGAAGTGCAGTATAATTTCGATAAATGTTTAGACAAAATAGAATACCTCTTTGATGTCTCATGGAAAGACTAAAATTCGGGATCTCTCTTCGTTAAAATGAAAAATACGGATACGGTATGACTGTGAGCACACTGTACCAGATGCTGGTTAATTTCAAATTTCAAATTGTAATATAAATCTCAAAACCGTAATCCATCGGCAATGTAAACGAGGTAGAATAGATCGTGGAGCATTAGCAGAGGCAAGACAAGAGTACACACTCACAATCTCGCGTTCTTTCGACGCAATCCGGTCCGCGATATCCTTCAAATCCAGCTCATGTTGCTTTCTATTCGGAGCTACAATCTTCTTTGGAGCTAAAAGAAGCAGTATAACCAACATTCAAAATCTTCACATAATACATTCGCTCCACTTCCGAGGAGCAAGGATGCAAATGCAAAGCAAGTCATACCTGCGGCCAAATCAATTGACGCTGGGGAAGACGGAGACGCCATCCCAGCAGATGATGTCGATGGACCACTTCCACCACTTAGAACCGGACGTCGCAAGAGAGTAGTCGGACGGATGTTCCCCGCCATCATCAAAAACACTCCAAATCCCAAATGAGACTCAGGCAGAAAACGGCTCAAGAGCGAAATATCCCCAAGAGAAAGTCATGTTGTCCCGCAATGTCTTCCACGTCATCCGGAGAGTTTGCATTTATGTATATACCTCTCCCGATGTTTCATTTGCTTCTGTACCTGCCATTAGATTTCTAAATTAGCCCGCGAGACGGCCAGGCCGCGCCGCGAACAGCCGGAATGATTCCGGCTGGCGTAGCAAGCAAGTGCGAGATGCCTTCCACGGCCGAAAAAAATGCGACAGCGAAAAAACCTCACCGAAAAATCCGCAAAGGATGTCTACGGAGTGATTTCTGCGGTATAAGGGGCTAACCAGCAAACCAGTCGTCGGCCAAGCCTAGAAAAGCAAATGGGTGCAGTACAGGCAAGAACTTTGAGTCATCATTGACATTCGACCGCACTTCAATCAACAAGGTGGGGTAGTACAGGGCGCGTTGATACGAAAGAATTGATTGATCAATTCGCCCTGGGTAGTACTGTATTGTACCAATACCACAGACTGATGTGAGAAAAGAGGCTTGGTATTCTTTGCTTACCCTTTGTTGCGGCTACACGCAGCCCGAGGTTCGACAAGTAAAAGGTCAAGTCAGTTTGCAAATGCGGCGTGTAAAACAACAATTCAAATGGAGTTGCATCGGAGAACACTAAATGGTAAAATGGAATACTGTACCGAGGGAAAAACGAAAACTGAAGGAAAAGTTGCGATTGACGAACAGCTGTCTGTGCAAACTGCATGGATCTGCAGTGCATGCCATTTTAGCTAGCGGGACGGCAGTACGGTAATCGGAATGCCCACGCGGTTGAGCAGTTCTTGCTGCCTTAACACCCAGAAGGACCACGTGACTGTCCCAGCTGGTCCAGATTTAGGCACCTTTTACTGCAAGAGTTTTGCACGTGTGAATTCAGAGCTCCGCCTTTAGCCACGCCTTTTCCTATGCGTGCCTTTTGCGTTGCTTTTGGGGGCTGTCGGGGGCTTTTGGGGTCCATGAACATGAGTCACAATCAAATTATTTGGCGTCTCTTTCAAACTTTGAAAATTAACAACAGCCAATTCAAACTTTAATCCCTTAGCCTCCCTCCCTGCGTGAAATTAATTTGTGTTGTTTCTTTTTCCAAATTTTTAATTGGCTTGACGCTTGCTTGGGTTTCTTTTCTGCTGCAAGCAGAGAAGGGGGAAGATCGGCTAACAGGCGTTGAGGGACTTCTCCGCCAGCATTCACGCCATCTTGTGTGGCAGATTT
>LRSR01002965.1:0-18730 GCA_001579985.1 Hypsibius dujardini
CCAGAGGAAAGAAAAAATGCGGTCAAGAATTTAAGGCGGCTGAAGAAATTTTTCCGCATGGAAGCGGAATGGTTGCTGACCATCGGAGCGGATGTCGAAACCCGACACCCGGTCCATGGCACTCTCCTGTTCCGTGCTGTCTGCCAGGAGGATTTGGCGTTGGTCACTGTGTTGATACAAAAATATGGCGCTCGGATAACGGACGACTTGTATGAAGCCCCTGATGACCACATGGTAAACCACAGTCTACTGACAACGCACATTGATCACGTACGACTTTATGTTATGTATAAGCCGAGTAATAACATACTTTTAGGCAAGCGGAAGGATGGATGGAGTAATGGACAGATAGATAGATAGATAGATAGATAGACAGACAGACAGACAGACAGACAGACAGACAGACAGACAGACAGACAGACAGACAGACAGACAGACAGACAGACAGACAAATAGACAAATAGATCCACTACTACTGTGTTACTTTTGTTACAGAGAAATCGCTTGTTCTCTTGCCTAACTAAGGCTGTCACGCTTGGAACTCATCGGATCGTCAATTTCCTGTTCAAATCGGGGGCTAACCTGGAGTGCTCGGACCCAGGTTACGGCACGTCTTTATTCCAGGCTGCCGCGAGGAATGATTCCTGCATGGTGGAGCTGCTTTTAAGACTCGGAGTGGCAGTGACACCGCAATTGTTCCCTTTTGCCAACGAATGGCGTTCATGCATCTCGCACGCTGCCTTGATTGGTTCTCTTCGCATGGTCAAGCTTCTACTTCAGCTTCTGGAGGGTTCGATGATCGCACCGGAGGTAATGTTTCTGGTGGTTGGCGACCTGTATCACGATCAAAGTTTCATGGAGCACACTGATGAGCTGGAAATATTTAAACTGCTATTTGAGGCGACTTCGCCATTTCTACGGCTGGAGCATCTTGCGATCGACGGTGACTTGACTTTAACAGATGTGGCCTTCATGTACGTTGGCGCCTGAAGCCTGTTTGTCTGTCTGTCTGTTTGTCTGTCTGTCTGTCTGTCTGTCTGTCTGTCTGTCAGCTGTCTGCCTGCCTGCCTGTTTGTCTGGCTATCCGATTCTATATAATTCAGTCTGTGCATTACAGCGCCGCAGTCACTTGTGAACTAGCTGGACAGCAGATCCTCTTCAAAACCATCCAAGTCACCGACATCCACCTTCCTGACAGCACTATGATGCGGTACCTCAGTGATCGTATTAGTCCTTACCACCGGTACTTCGGCTCTGGTTACTTTCGTTCCTCCCATTCCGTCAAGCTCACTCTTCTCCAGTTTCTCCTGCAAATCGGCTGTCCACCCCCATCCCCTGCCGCCCTTGGCTACGCCCTCAAGCATCGCGCCTTTCTTACCCTTGCCAACACTGCTCTTGCCTGTTTGCAAGCAGGCATCACAATGGTATGGCCGCTCTCCTCGTCCTCATCATCGGACGGCTTCATCAAGGCAGCCACACCGGAATGGGCAGCCTCTTCCATTGGTCCAGAGAGTGTCGGACTGCTGATTCGTATCCTAAAGTTCGCACCGACCAATACTGCCCATAGTATGGCTGAAATTCAGACACTCCGCATTCTGGAAGCTCTGACAAACGATGCTTCTCCCGATGTGACGAAACGGACTACGGGAGAGAATCCCGCGAGGCTGGAGGACATGTGTCGCGGAGTGCTCGCGAGGAGGGCGATGCTGTCGACCGGGCTGGACGATGCCTCGTGTCAACGGTACCGACTTCCGTTCAGTCAGCGTCGGAAACTCACCCTGACACCGTTGACCGAGACGACGGCCTTGCAGGTGGAAAGCTTTTGGAATGCGGTCACAACGGAGGCGACAGAGCGCACGGGGGAGGAAGATGTAGAACCGGACAACTATGGCTTCGCTATTGGGGAGCAGTGACGTAATGTAAATAACCTAGTAGACAACTGGCGAACTGTTCTTCATTCCCACGAATTAATGGAGGCCGAGGGCGCAGTGTGTTAAACTATTAGCGCAATTTCTAATGAGCAGTGTGAGCGGACAGGCAGATACACAAGCATGATATTCAGGGACAGTCATTTAGGCAGAGAATAAGGATAAGAAGTAAAGATTCAGCCATGCAAAGACAGACAAACGGGGAGATCAGCCTACATCTACCAAAGCACAGACAGGTAGGCCGAGATTTACACAGACGGATAGGCAGAGATATACGGAGACATATAGACAGAAACAAACACAGATAGATAACAGACAGACAGACAAACAGACAGGCAGACAGACAGGCAGACAGACAGGCAGACAGACAGACAGACAAACAGGCATTCACACAGACTTAAAAAGACAGATAGATATGCAGATATATAGACATACACATACAACGGCAATCGCAGTCAATTTTCTGTTTCGAAAGCAATATGATGTAATAGCGACATTTACGGCTCAAAATCTGATGTCGAGAGAATTCTCGATACTTTTGCATTATCAAGTTCTTTTCCGTTGGAATAATTGGAGTACATGTCCTCATACATATATACCTGGGCACCTGTTGGAGATCGTGGGCGGCAGGCGCATGTCCTGTGAGATGGAACTGCTATGAGCACTGTTCAATTTCCTGGCGGGATACTCTCTGAATCGAACAACCGTGGGTTGCCCTAGTGACATTATCGCTGTTCGCACAGGAACAAATCGAAAGAACAATCAATCAGCTAGAGGTATAAAAGAAAAGAAGGCGAACCCCGAACAGCCTTCCCTTTCTCAGGACATTTGTTTTGCAGCGCCGGCAGTGGTTTAAGCTTCTTCATAAAGTTCGCTGCCGGTTCCGGCGGGTCCGGCTCCTAGCCTCTGGGAAGAATCTGCCGCGGTTTCTCGAGCTCTTGCATAGGCTTTAACTTCGACAGCCGTATAGACCTGTTGGGTATACGAAATTAAATTTTATAGGCAGTTCCGTCATCGTCCTCCGTCATACACTGACATATTTCGTTTCATTTCATAGTTGCGCTTTCATCGCTTTCATCTTTTTTTTTATATACGTCATCCACAACGTATGACGATTCGTGCAAGGGTTCTTTAATATGGTCTTACTGGGTCCAGGTCCGGCCGTTTGGGGTTCTCCGGCTGGGGCGGTCACCATTAGTCCTCCCCCCCCTCCATCCAAAATTACCGTCCCATCACCCAAATGCATGGCATTGGTCTTGAATGGTTCCGAAAACTGACTGGGACAGGGCGCTGTTGATTCTCGAAGAGCCTCTGAAGATGCTGCAGGCGGCGCGACTTCAAATGGAATGGTCTTTGCCTGAGTCGACTTTCTGCTGTTGCCATCCTGAATCTCCGGTTGGATGATGGACAGTCTCACTTGTGCTTTTCCGAAGCATGGCATTTCGAACGCCAGGTAGGTGATGGAATATACCTGTGGCCAAAGAGATTGCTAGGGAAAACCTTCGCAATAGAGATTTCGAGTCATCATCAGACGATATTTTTAGGGAGCGGTGAAGAATATGTATGCACAAAGACATCCCATCAGTTTGAGAATCATTAAAATTCTAGACAACGTTCTGTTTACAATTATCCTCTGAAGAAAAGCAACTTACACGCAGACAGGCAGGTAGACAGACGGAGGCAGGCAAGCAGGCAGACCAGGTAGGCAGGCAGGCAGACAGACAGACAAGCAAACAGACAAGCAGACAGGTAGACAGGGAGGCAAACAGATGGACAGGCAGACTGACATACAGGCAAGCAGGCAGACAGACAGATATTCCGTGTCAATCATGTGACCTCATACTGCCCGATGAATCAGTTTTCGTCTGATGTCAAAATTCAAACCGCTGAGTCATCGCGGTTGAAGTCGATGAGATCATCAGGGTGATTTTTCATCATTTCAACCATCCATTTCGTTCTCGTTAAAGAAAAACCATCAAATTTCTCATTTTCAGCATATTTCTATATCTATACCTATTCCAAGAAAATGTCCCGAAACAGCCGCGGCTATCACAGTAACGACGATCCACTGCAGCGTTTGTCCAAAACATTGAGTTATCTGCTGCGGCACGGCGCAGTTGACGCGGAACTCCCCCTCACGCCGGATGGCTACGCCAACGTCGGACACCTCCTCCAGCTGCCACAATTCAAGGGATGTACCGAGCAGATGATCAGGGATGTTGTGGCCGCTGACGCCAAGACCCGGTATTCGCTGCGGGAGACTGACGGAGTCCTAGAAGTCTGTGCGAATCAAGGCAAGTTATGAGGCTGTGTCGTCGGTTGATTGGTCGATTGGATGAAATGAGGTTTTTACGACAGCTGATTTGTTCATTTGAGATGATTTCAATTGATTGATCGATTGGCTCGCTGTGCAACCAACGATTTTGATGAGTTCTTTAATTGCACTTTGTGGCTGTCAGTAATTGAAAATTGTTTCAAGAATTCTGTAAATGTAGAATGAAAGAACTGTGGAATCAGGAATCAAGAAATCGGCATATTTATTTCGTTCTCGATAAAGGAAAAAAGGCCACATTAACAAGCTGCCCTCGGGTTATTGATTGATTTCTTTGATGGAATGGAATAATTCAGTTCGAGTTTGTCATTTCGGTTGAGAAAACAAATACAGGAAAAATAACAAAAAAAACATTCGAACTGGAATTTTGTCATTTTTTACATTTTTTATATATCGCGGAGTGACCAGGGAATACAAAATTCGGCAACTTTTCTTGTTTTTAGCCAACTACAATTTAGTGAATGAGTTTGAATTTAATCACTTCTAATGTCTGAAAAGTGAATTTCCTAGTATAATTTCAGATTTAGTTTTTATTAAATTACATTTAACAACGAAATTTCTTAGTCGAATTTGTTCGGACACAGAAAATCTTAAACTAAAAGTTAAATTCATGAAGCGTTTTAGTTTAAATTTTTAGTTTAAAGTATTTTTTTCTTATTGTTTATTTACTTATTATGGCCTTCTTTTTCTCTGAGGAACTTTCCTTTTTTTCATTATTTTAGCGACCAAAGATTTTTTCTCTCCTAACTTTGTATTTACTTAAAGTTTTTCAGTTTAACTTTTCTTATGTTTGAGTTGGTTAGTTAGTTGCCTTTTGCGTGATTATTATTTCCAACCTTTTCATTTGATTTAGCGACCAAAGCTTTTTGGAGAGTAGTTTCTTTTTCAGAAACGAAAAGTTTTTCAGTTAATTTTTTTAGCTTAATTTTTTTATCGCCTTTTGTATAAAATTTCCCTCCTCGAAAGATGTAAATAAAAAGATAACACTGTTATAAGCTAATTAGTTCCTGATTGTTTTCCTAATATTGCTTGTGTACTTGTGATGATGATAGGTCATTCCCTTGCGGTGGAGGTCGCCCTCACCGCCATCACATCCGCCGCGGACTGCCCGCAAGCCCTTCACGGAACCTACGCGCGATTCATGGAGTCCATCCTCAGGGAAGGTCTCAAACCGATGACTCGGCAACACATTCACTTTAGCAAACGTGAACCGACCGAGAAGAACGACGTCAGCGGAATCCGTAAGAACTGCAACGTTCTCATTTACCTCGACGTGGAGAAGGTCCTGCGGGACGGGATCCCGCTTTTCGAGTCGGCCAACGGGGTCATCCTCAGTCCCGGCAATGCGGCCGGATGCATTCCGGCAGAGTACTTTTTGAAGGTCCTCGACCGGAACAGCCGGACGAACTTTGTCTTGGACAAGAATAAGAAATATTAACTGGAAAAATCGACCGAAGCGGTTCCTCAAAAATAATTTTTTTCTAGCACCGGGAGGTAGTTCCTCTTTAAAACAGTTCATTTCTTATTCCTTTTTTATCCTCTTTTTGAATTGCGCTCTGATGTTTCAGTAATGCAAAAATTTTACACGTTATACTGTGTTTTTATTGTTGGCATTTTGGGATTTCGGTGATTTCTTCCAAGGTTTTGCCGACGACATGGGGACAGACAGACAGACAGACAGACAGACAGACAGACAAGAGGCAGACAAGCATTCGGTACAGTCAGTATGGTGGCCAACATATGCGCAAGTTGGAGGCAGACAGATAGACAACTGAGATGAACAAACAAACAAGATATACATATCATACATACAAGATAGAGGCATACAAGCAGACAAGAAGGATGCACACAGATAGACAGACAAACGAATAAGATAGAAACAGACAGATTTGCGTGTGCGTAATTTCTGTCTTCAATTTTATTCCCGGATGTCGAGCCGAACATGATTATGAGATTGAGATCTCCGAGAGCACACACCCAGAAAACGCAGCCGCAGCAGACATTCCCATTGCACGTACAATAATATTGGTAACTGCAGGAGTAGTAGGGGCGCGATCATGTCTGAAAATCCGGATGCAGCTGCTGGCTACCGTCTTTCTTCGATCAACCGTCTCCGTCGTGTGTGGTCTCTAACATTTAAGTGGCAGGAGCCAAATAAGATTAGGATACTAATTGCTCCCATCCGCCGGTACCCTTCTGTCTGGAAATGGGGACCACCGGGAAGCCACATACATACTCCATACGATCGATTTTCATTTCTAGCTAGGGGGAGTGCCTCCAGCAGTCACTGGATGGTCATCATATCCCGTCCGTTTTCCATAATAAATGGGCCATCAACAATGATCAGATCCCGCGCAGACAAGTGGCCCTCGCAATTGCACACATGTCGTCTGGCGTTGGAAACAAACAGACAAGGAAGCAAACTGAGGCGGAGGCAGGCAGGCAGACACACGCACAGACAGGCAGACAAACGCGACCACCCAAGTGGCACACGCCCTGGCGATTGTCTTTCGGCGGAGGGATTACTGGCCAGTTGGTTGGTAGTGTGACAGAAAAACCAGGACTCCCCGTTCATGCCTAATTCAGACAACGGTGGTTTGGCTTGTCTCTCTCGGCTTTACTGTGCAAATCGGTGCTCATTCGGGTTTCGGGTCCTTTCACGCTTTTTGCGGAAAGAAAACGTAATCCGATCGGTCATTCTCTTGTGTCGCAGCTGAATTAGTGAAATTCATTCATTGGGAGCAGGTAAGAATTTCATCCACACTTGTTGCTCGCTCTGATGATAAAAGCTCCGCTGCCTTGACTACCCTACCTCTGTCTGTCTGTCTGTCTGTCTGTCTGTCTGTCTGTCTGTCTGTCTGTGCCTGTTTGCTTGTTTGTATGCCTGCCTGCCTGCCTGCCTGCCTGCCTGCCTGTCTGTCTGTCTGTCTGTCTATCTCTCTGTCTACCTGTCATTTGACTCTCTGTCGGACTGCTTCTGTGCATGACTTTAAATCACGGCGTTTTCGCAGTAGTTGTGTGTTGTCGGATTGCGCAGTTGGAATGTGCAGCCCGATAATTTCTAAATGCGATTTCCACCTGCTTGTTTTCCGATTACTGTAGTTTCTTGTACCGGTGCTGTTGTTGTGATGGACAGGTGTGCACGAACCATCAACGGCAGAACTCGCGAGCCCCATCACGGGGACTCATTCACAAGAACAATTTGTACTATCTCTTGTCATTTGACGGGGAAACGCAACTCTGCCTTTTAGTGGGATGATTTGGAAAGTGAAGGAGGCCATTGCTCGCCGGATGGAACATCTTAAAATCTTCGTGGGGATGGCGTTAACGGTGAGTGCTTTATTGTTAGTTTCTCTAAAAGCGTAGTCTGTTCTTTGTGACGAAAACGATAGAGGGATTTTTTTATGATTGTACTGTAATTTCCATTCTATTCGCACATCAAACTGAACTTCAACATGCAATATTTATAAATCTAAACGAAACAGTATCCTTTCGTTTTTTTGTTGCGACAAATACGAAAGGGTTTCCCATGGTGCCTGTTGTTGTACGGTATATGCTTGCCTATCTATCCCCTCATTGAATCTACCCGAATTTCTGAAAAAATTCTCTTTTCTGAGTGAAACATGCGATACTGTCAAATGCAAAATATAACGCTGTTCACACACACAAAATGTGCTACCCGTCTGCTACCCCCGCCAGAAACTGTACCAGCCCTGCCATCTGCAGGGCTGTTCGGATTTGAAAAAGTTGCATGAAGGACTCTAATGAACGATGTGTTGGAATGAATGACGGTCAGACCGGAAAAGTGGACGGCCAGACCGGAAGGGTGGACGGCCAGACCGGAAGGGTGGACGGTCAGACCGAAAGGGTTGACGGTCTGTCCTGCTGCATGATGGAAGATGTATCGTTAGGGTCCAAGGTTAATGGTCAGCCTGAAGGTAGACGTCAGTCAGGAAGGCTGACGGACGGTCAGCTCACCGGAGATGGAGTCGTGTTGGAATGAATGACAATCGGTTCGGAAGATGTATCGTCAGCGTTCTAGGTTTAACGGTTAGTCTGGCTGGCGTCATTCAGGTCTGGCTGGCGTCAGGAAGGTTGACGGACGGTCAGTTAACCGGAGGTGGAGCCCGGAAAGGGACGGTCAGTCGAACTAGATGAGAGTCATTGAGAAAGCAAACCGTCAATCCGGAAGGTGGAGGGTGTTCGAATGGATGCCGTTAAGTCTGAAAGGTATAAGGTCGGCCCAGTTGGGGACGGTCAGTCGGAATGTTTATCATTGAGGTACGGAAGGTGGGCGGTGGTCATTCTGAAAGCCCGAGAGCGAGAGGTAGAGTCCGGGAGACGAACGGTCAGTCCAATTTGACACAATTAAGTTGGCTCGTGGACCGTCAGTCTAGAAGATGAAACGGTCTGTCGATTGGAAGAGGGTTAGTTGGAAGGCAGACCATCAGTCTGAAAGGAGGATAGCCAGCCTGAGAAATGGACTGTCAGACAAGTGGAAAACGTTCCAGTCAGAAGGGTCGACGGTCAGTCCGAAAGCTGAGCGGTCAATGTTTGTGCTGCAGACCGCCGACCTCTTAGGCTGACTGCCTGCCATCCGTTCACCATCTCGCTTGACGGCCCGCCATCCTGTCTGATCGAGAGTCCATCTCCTTGCCTGACTGTGTATCTTTTGCACGAATTCTCCATCTTCTTCACCTTCCAAATCGGCAGTTTGTCCGTATTCATGACTGAACGCCCCTTCATCGTCTGGTTCGACCGCCTGCCGACCCGGCCGCGAACCGTCGGCCGCGGCCGGATCGGCATCCGTAAGCTTCTTTCCCATAAGCAACTGTTAAAAAAGTAACATTTTCGTATCCTGAATATCTTACTTAATTAGTTAGTGATATTTTGTAATTATTTTTAATTAGCACTCCAAAGGTTTTCCTTCTTTTGTGATCGTCACATTTTTCGAAAATGATATTGAAATTTTCATACGAACTACGGATGCGTCGTTCCAGGTTCCGCGGTACTTTCCGTTTGTACCATCCGTCCGAGATCTCTCCCTCGGTCTCTTTTTCTCCCCTCGTAAAGCGATGAAAAGAAGGAAGAAGCAAAGAAAAGGAGAAAGATAGACACGGACAGAGGTAGAACGGCTCTTCCCTCCGGCCACGGTGTGTGGGTGCGTATGTACGAAAATCCTTTGTTCGTGCGGGCGCTTTAGACACCTCCTCCTGTGTGGCGCTGCCTCGCTCTCGACGACGCCATTCACATTCTCAATCGGCTTCGTGGTGGGTCCCTCTCCTTCCTTCATATATATAGAGAGAGGAGTCCTTTCCTCGGGAGGTGACGCGCGAAGGGCGATTTCGCTCCCGGCCATATTTTTCTTTCCCCGCGTCCTTCCTCGAGTCGGGGAAGGCAGACACAATCAGATCCCAGGCAGCGCCAGCCAGCGGTCAACGGAGCACGGAGAGTCTGCACGCAATATGCAACACACAAACCTGTTACACACCACATTCTCCCCACTCACTCCTCTCTCACTCAGACACATCAACACTGACTGGCCGGCGTGATTGGTCATCGTCCGTCTCTTTCCTGTTTGAATCCATGGTCCTTGTGTACGTAGACAGTTGCCAGATAGACAGACAAGGCAGACAGACAGAAGCCAAAACCGGGCATGAGGCGTGGTCAGTTTGGCTTCCATTCTTTCATCGCGCGATCACACATTTCTCTTCCCTTCATGATGCCTGCCTGACTGCCTGCCTGCCTGCCTGTCCAGACCGCTTCTGATGAAGCCATCAGAAGTGTACGAAATGGAAAGCTGGTGTTTGGCTGCAAGATGCAGACTTGATTGAGGATCTTACTGGTATTGAGCAATTCGACAGTCTAGTTCTTCGAGTTTGCCCTGTTGATACGCAGAGATCTTCATCCACGTCTGCATCACTCACCACGGGATCGGATGTTGACTTGACGGACTTGCGGTCACTTGTCTGTCTGGATTTGTTTGCTTTCGTCATTGCAGAAGTGTGGCTTCAATATTTACCCTTGGGAGTGTATTACCGACCTGATAAGGAGATGATGTGAGGTGTTTGCTTTGAGGACATCCCGAGTGTGAATTGTATTTGCATTCTGATTTGTCTATCTGTAATCTGTGACATCGGGAAAAGAGGAGGAGATATGGTTTGTTATGTCTGCGGGCCGGAGAAAACTTCCGCCGATGATGTCTGCGCCAACTCCGCCACCGAGCTATCGCCAAGCTACTTCCTCTGCTACTGTAGCGGGAAGTTGGAAGCCTTCCTTGTCGGTTGTGCATGTGGAAGATGACGGTCTGTCTGACGTTAGTGGGGAAGAGGATATTATGGAGGATTTCAAACAGGAAGATGTTGATCCTGCTGTTGCACTGCGTTTGATCGCGAAGGTATGACTGGCGAGGCAAGCAGACAAACCGAAGGGCAGACTGACAGACAAACAAACAGACAGACAGACAGACAGACAGACAGACAGACAGATAGGCAGACAGGCAGACAGACAGACAGATAGACAGACATGCAAATAAACAGACAGAAAGACAGACAGACAGAAAGACAGACAGACAGACAGGAAAACAAGCAAGCGGACAGACAATTGATCAGTTGATTGGCGGAATGTCTTAATTGGCTAATTCAACTCACCGCCTTCGCTCTTTCTTCTCTGAATTCCCCGTCTGTCACCCAAAATATCATCTTTCTTGTATGGCCCGAAACTTTGAATTGAGCGCTTTGTGAAAAGAAAGGGAAGAGACAGATCCTCTTATCGCATATTTTGTCCCCACACCCCGTGAAGAAAGCGCAAAAGAGGATCATAATATAATTGAATATAAATGTATGATGACTATGCGCACAGTCAGTGGGGGCAAAGATATCTCCACAGCCTGTCCGTCACGGTCACACATGATGGATCTATCATACCGTATGAAGGGTCTACCGAGGATGCACGAAATTCTTCCGATGGGCGAAAGATTTTCCATCATGATACGTAACGATATTTCTCGCCCCCGTCCCGTAAATACTCTGACACAGACGATTTTATGGAAGGCTCAAATTTTGCTTGGAAAGCGAGATGGTCATCAATCAATTTCGGAAGAACCGGTGTACATGCATGCAACGCATCAGATTGTTACGATCATGACCGCAAGAAGTGGACACGCGTCGTGAATGATTTCTTTTTCGCGGCTGCGTGTGAAAGTATTTCTCATTTTTGGAAATAGACTTTTCTGATATACGTGGATCTGTCACAATAATCCCGTAAATTGGTCGGTTTGCGAAAATTTATGGTTTAATGCACTTGTTGCGTGCATTTTCGCTGATGAATCTCGTTATGTGTTTTCGATTGATGGGTCTTGTCATTTAGGAACCGTTACGCCCTGTTCCTGAATTCAGTCTTAAGATCAAAGCATATTGCAGCTGTAGCAAATGACTTTAGTCAGACAGGCATTCTTATTGCAGCAGAAAGACAAACTCATGGGGAGGCAAACATACAAATGAAAGGCAAAACTGAGGCAAGAGAAGTGACTGCAGGCAGACACACGCATGGAGAGATACGGACGCATACGTGCAGAGAGATTGACTGATAGAGATGAAACGAACGATGCATCACACAGACATTCGACAGGCAGATAGATACACTGACAGACAAGCAGAGAAACACACGGACGAACAGACAGGGAGAACGACAGACAGGGAGAACGACAGACAGACAGACGACAGACAGACAGACAGACAGACAGACAGACAGACAGACAGGTAGGCAAAGAGCTAGGCAGATAGACAAGACAGGTTCAACTGTACATGGTTACTGTGGATTTCTTTGGTTAATTGTTCTTTTTCTTCGCAGGGGAAAGCAACCGGAAACCGGCCTGCCCTCTGGACGCGCTCAGTGATTCAAGGCTACTTCTTCCGCCTCGGACAGTTCATCCATCGCCACGCCGGCAAGGTTCTCGTGGCTGGCTTGATCCTTCTCTGCGTCTGCTGCCTGGGCCTTCGAAATATTCAGTTCGAGACACGACTGGAAAAATTATGGATCGAAGGTACAAATATATTGTCTCTCACCACATACTCCTCCTGTGCACAACAGCAAGTCAAACAATTCTCTTAATATATCGCCATTAAGACAAGACAACCCAGCGTGAATTAGCTTAAATATGATCTCGTTTGCAATTGTCTGTCAGCCATCTTTCCCTTCCCTTCTCTTCCGGCCTCCAAATATGGTAATCAGAATAATCAAAACGAGGGATGGACCCTGGCGGGGAGAGGGTAAGGCCACCCAAAACGCTCGCTTATCAAGGCATCGCTATATTCGTCTGTCCCGGGTTAGTCTTTTCTTTCTCTCCCGCGTCGTCGTCGTCGTTGTCTCTCTGGCGTTGTCTCTCGCGTCTCCTCTTCCCCGATTCTTGATTCTTCCACTCCAAAGGACTTTCATTTAACGACCGTCTCTGTCTGTCTGCCTCTCGGTGGCGTCAATTACTTTCACGGCCCTTTCAAGCGTGTCCACCTGTTGCCAATTACTGTCCCCCCCTTGCCCCTGGACATCTTCCTCTTTCCTTCCTTCCCTGTCTGCGCGGTGAAAGGAGAATGGTGTGAAAAGTCGGCTACGAACGTGATACAGGGATTCGGTTTGTCTGAGATGTTTTCCAAATTTTATTTTAAAAAAAGGAAGGACGTTGTTTGATCAATGCAGATCTGTTGTCAATGCAGATCTGTCTGGAAGACTATTTGGTCATACTGCTTGAGAAGGGCGAGGCTTGATGGTGATTTATCGTTTACAATAGGTTTCATTTAGGGTCGTTTCGTTTTCTTCGTTTACGGCTTTTGAGATTTGTGCATCGTACCGGATGAATTGCTTACGTTTCGTCTTCGCCAAACGTGAGATATAAACCGAAATGACCGCGCCATCCGGTCATGGGAAAGGGAACCATGTTGTCGATGATTTACGGCTTTCTAATGCCAGTTTTATGGTTCTAATTTACGTCCCGCGAACTAGCTGACTGACTGATTGGCTGTTTGACTATCTGTTCATCTGTCTGTTCATCTGTCTGTCTGTCTGTCTGTCTGTCTGTCTGTCTATGCCTATCTGTTTATCTGTCTGATTGTCGGTCTCTCTGGTCTGTCTGTTTTTCTGTCTGTCTGTCAGCCTGTCTGTCTGCTTGCCTGCCAACCTCCAATGCAGTCTTTGGGTTCGTTCCTTTTCTGTCTGGAGTGGCGTGAAAGAGGAGCAGTCGTTCGGAGTTATTTTCTCATGTGGTCAATCAGCCGGTCACTTCGCATTTCTGAGCGGGTATCGGCGTAAATATTTATATTTAGCCAGACTCCAAGCTCCCTCACTCTCGATCTTCTACGGCGACGAGATGATAGTCCACTGCATTAGGGAGTGTTGATGGGCATGTGATATCCGGTGAAGAGGCATAAACGGGTAATTCAGGAGGCATTCTTCCGAACATGATCTGGATAAAATGGCCGTCTGTTCCGCCGTAATGAGAAAAGTTTACTTGGCTGGACAAACTATTCCTCGCAGCGGGAGATAAGAGACCCGCCGGTGTGAATCTACTCCGATTTCCATCGCGCCTCCCAAACGGCCAGACAAAATGTGTATATCAGACAGACATCGGTGGTGAACAGGAATACAAACAGACACTCAAGCAGGCAGGAAGGAGGGCAGGCAAGCAGGCAGATAGACAGACGCGCAGAATAACAGACAGATGGACAGGCGGACAGACAGACAGACAAGCAAGCAATCTCTTCCCGATTTTAAATTAATGCTTCATATTTTGTATTTCAGCGGGTGGCCGCCTCACCAGCGAACTGGAATACATCCAGAAAATTCATGGAACGGAACCCGGTGCATCTCCGTTGATTCTTCTCCAGACACCGGAGAAGTCCTCTAGTAACAACTCGTCATCATCCTCGTCACTTTTAACGCACAAAGCATTTTTGCTACACTTAAAAGCAGCGCTCGTGGCGACAGAAGTCGAAGTGGAAATCTTCAAGACAACATGGACGTTGAAGGATATCTGTCACAGAGTCAACTTCCCAAACTTCGATGAGACCGTGCCGGCAATCAGTCCAGTATGTTACATAGACTAACAACGGCGACTAAAAGACAGACAGACAGACAGACAAACAGACAGACAGACAGACAGACAGAGACACAGGCAGGTAGACAAATAGATGGATATTAGCAGACAGACAGGCTTTTTGCTATCTAGGCAGGCAGACAGGTACTATATCAGAGGCAGTAAACAGAGAAATAGTCGCGTTCATTCTTAAGTCTAACCTTTCTTTCAGGCGCTGGATCAATTATACCCATGCAGTATAATATCTCCGCTGGATTGCTTCTGGGAAGGCGCCAAATTACTCGACCCACAGAATCCCGTTGTTATCCCGTAAGTCGTTCGTCTCAGGCACAATCACCCCACACAATGCCAAGCGGAATATTTGCATTTAGTGAGAAAGGCCAAAGCACCACATAATTTACATTTCAATCCACACGATTTTTACCGGTCGTTCGTCAGGTACGCCTTCCTCTCGGCCGTGGCATTTCTATAGGGGAAAACAATAAGGCCGGTAACCCTGCAGACAGGGGGTGCCGTACAACAAAGTGTCGGTCAGCATGGGAAATACTTTTAGACATTTCTGGAAGCAAGTTCCGTGGACATTTGCATAATGGGCAGGCGTGAATATTTCTTCCCGCCATTGGCGGCAGCGGAGGCCACCTGTTGTGTTGCACTAATTGTTCGTAATTTTTGCACGCCTCCAGAAGCGTCTTTTGATTCGGTATTTGAGAGGTCGTTTAAGTGCTTGGCACCTTCACAGGCATATAGTCAGTTTAACAGACAAATATATGGCAAATAAACAGACATACAGACATACAGACAGACAAACAACAGACAGACAGACAGACAGACAGACAGACAGACAATCAACACAGGAAGTGTTCAGTATTAGGTTCTTATTTGTTTTCTGGTCATCAAAAAGAGAGTAGAAAAATTTCGTTGAGATTACTTAAAAAACCAGCTGGACGGCGATATCCCCCAAAGCGGCCACTATTTATGAAGCAAAGTTTAAACCTCGCAAGCCAGCTTCTTCCCGACTGTGTCTGCTATTGTTTCCCGGAGATCCACTTAAGTGGCTAAATGACCTGTTGTTCTTACTATATTTCCCACCCGACTGCCTGCCCGGGTGGTCATTTTTGCTGTTATCGACATTCTATTCGACCATAAATTTTTGTTGTAATTTTGACCCCGAAAAGATAGACAATGCCATGGAATAACTGTTAGGCTTTTAAGCAGGCAGACAGAAAGACATAGATAAAACAGTCATATGGTTTTCCCGTAAGAAAACTGTTTGGTTATTCTTTGTAGTGGCTACCATGAAAGGCTGATGTGGACCAATTTCGATCCGCAGAATTTGATTGCCGCCCTGAGAAGGGATCCAGATGCTTGGCCGGACGAGGACCGGGTTAGCTACAACGCTGAGCCGTTCATTACGTTTCTGAATAAGGTGAGGAAAGAGTCATTTTTCGGTTGGGGTTATTTTGTTTGCTGATGTCTGTCTTTGTGCGTAGATGGACGTGCGGGCGGGATACGTGGGCCGGCCGTGTCTGAATGTGGAGGATGTGGACTGCCCCGAAAAGGCCCCCAACAAGAAGAGCGGAGACTTGCCAAACATTTCTGAAATCGTGTCGCGAGGATGTGCTGGTATCAGCCATAAATATATGAAGTGGAACGAGGAACTGATATTTGGGGAAATAAAGAAAAATAGATCGCAGCAGATTTTCAGGTAAAATACATTCTTGTGCGTATTCTAACTTTTGAATTTCTGGCTGCTAGTATGTCTGACTGTCTGTCTGTCTGTTTGCTTGACTGCGTGTTTGTCTGTCTCTATCTGCCTGATTGCCTGCCTGTCAGTTTGTCTGTCTGTCTTTATTTACGTCTTTATGCCTGTCTGTGTCTGTATGTCTGTCTGCTTCCTTCGTTAACTGCCAAGATGTTTTTTGTTGATTTCATCGCATCCCTTTGTTTCGCCCAACCTAAAATTTCTGACGACTAATCCAGAATTGTTTCCTTGCAGTGCTTCCGCGATGCAGACAATCTTCCACATCAGCAGCGCCAACGCTCTTTACGAGAGGCTGAAGAGCCACATGAAAACCAGTGAAGACGTTATTGACACCGAATGGACGGAGGAGGCAGCAGCACATGTGATCGACATGTGGCAGACAAGATATGCCGCTGAAGTGGCAAAGGCTCTCCGGTCTGACGAAGCCCGGGAAACCATCACTGTATACAACGCCAACAACCTTCAGAGCATTGTGGCGTCGTTTTCCGAGTTCAGCGTGGTCAGACTTTCCGTCGGGTTCTCCTGCGTGGTAAATCTCTCTGCTGTATTATGTGTCTATTTGCCTACGTGTCTGCTTGCCTATGTGTATGTCTGTCTATCTGTCTGTGTTGTTTGTTTGTCTATCTGTTTGCTGCTGGCTGTCTGTCTGTCCATTCCTCTGTCGATCTGCCTGATTGTCACCTGTCTCAGTATCTGTCCGTCTTCCAGTACCACCTTCATGCACTGGCTCTTATCCTTTTGTTTGATTTGTCTAGATCGCATATGTCTGTTTTGCTCTCAAACGTTGGTCGGACCCAGTCAACTCGTACAGTGGACTAGGCATTGCTGGAACCTTCCTGTCTGGACTTTGTGTTGCCGCCGGAATCAGTCTCAGCGCCTTCCTTCGCATGGACTTCAATGCTCTGAGCACCCAGGTAGACCTCATATTTTGTTCATACGACTGAGATTGTCCAATCCTGAATTTTCATAAAATGTAGGTGGTCCCTTTTTTGGCGCTCGGGCTGAACGTCTTCTATGTCGTTCAACTAGTCCAAACTTTGTCCAATTTGGTTGACGAAGAAGTTGCGACCGACGATCTTACAGGGGAATGCCTGAAGCAGCACGGGCTTAGTACTGTGGTGTCCACCATGGCTGTCAGTGCGGCGTTCTTTGCTGGCTATGCTATTCCTATACCGGCGCTTCGAACATTTTCCCTTCAGGTACCCTTGTCCCCACCTTGCCTGATATCCAACGCAACATCACACTCAAAACAATTAGGCATGCAACAAAACCGGTAAATAGACAAACAGACAAAACAAACAGACTGACAGACAGACAGACAAAGACAGAGAGGCGAACAGAAAGGCAAACAAACAGACAGACAGACAGACTGATAGACTGATAGACCAGGCAGGCAGATGAACAGAAAGACAGACATGCAGACAGACATGCTCACTCGAAGTCACTGCTTCCAGTAATGCCTTCTTCTTTCAGATGGGAATTTTGACTTCATTGAGCTGTCCAGCGATGTTGATCCTGTTTCCAGCCATTGTGTCTCTCGATCAACGAAGACGCTTTGCGAGACGACTGGATCTCTTCTGCTGCTACGGCCGGTTAGTCTCTTATTATTACAAAGGCCCACAAACACATAGCCAAAGGCACTGCCAAGAAACCAGCTGACCCAACGCAACATTTGAATTGCAGGCCCAATCCCCTACCCGCTATGCAGTATTCCCAGGCTGCGGTGGTCACAATAGGTGGTCCGCGAGCTCGTGCCCTTCGAAAAAGCTGCTGCGCTTCGCCAGCACGACATGGAAGACGTACTGCTCAATCATGTACCAGCGCTGCTTGTAGAATGGGTCAGCCAATGAAACTGGGCCCACTGGATCAGCGGCTGATGGAGTCAGGCATGCTGCCTCATGGTAAGGAGAACATTTGGATAGAAAGATCGGTTAGGGCGGTAGATAGACAGACAGGCGGACAGACAAACAGACAGACAAACAGACAGACGAGCAGCAAACTGACCGGCAGTTAAATAACTTGAGCTCTTTTCAGGAATCCGTGACTTGTCTGGATCTACAAACTCGATCTTTCGTGCTGATGCGCCGACTTGCTGTAACGACGTACAGGCCACATGCGAGACCATCCATGTTTCCCAGTGGTTCCTTCGCATTTACCTACGGCTAATCGTCAGCAGTTACGCCAAACTTTTTGTCATGCTGGCCTTTGCCTTGGTGCTGGGAGGATCAACATGGGGCATGACCAAAGTAGAGGAGGGTCTTGACATGACCGAGTTCATCCCGAAGGACACCCCAGAACATCGGTATCTGGAGGTCAGCTCAAAGAGCTTCGCCTGGTACAGCATGTCCGCAGTGACAAAGGGCGGCTTCGAGTACCAAAACCACCAGCAGTTGCTGCATGACTTCCACCATGCCTTTCAACGGGTCGATCAGGTGGTCAAGGACGAGAAGGGTGGCCTGCCGTCGTACTGGTTGGGACGAATGCGGGAATGGCTGAGCGGTAAGGAGGGGAAGTCAGACGAAGGCAGACAGATCGAGAAGTCGACAGACAAACAGACAGACATACAAACATACTTGCAGAAAGGCAGCCATGCAGACAGACAGACAGAGGCAGACCGGCAG
>LRSR01002967.1:0-22147 GCA_001579985.1 Hypsibius dujardini
ATTTAGAATCAAATTATAGTAAAGGTACAGACACACAGCGGACAAGGTCAAGCCGACTGCATCGAGTTAAAGTCATGTTTGCATTTAATGATAATTTGCCCGACCGGTTGATAGGCCCTGTTCAAATTGCCACGATTCCTCCTTTTTTGCTCTACTCGCAGGTCACGTTCATCATATTCGAAAAATGCTATTCCGAGTACAGACTACCGTCCTCAAATTAATGGGCTTTATCACCTTGCAAATGAACGAAAGTTCACCTAAAGCTGCCAATTGGCAGTGGCGACTCGGACAACTCGCTCCCGTCTTGATGACTGGAGTCGCGGTCTGCTTTCTTCTCGGCAGTTTCTACTGCTGCGGCATCAACGCGGCTAATATCCTCTACGGCTTCTTCCACCCCGACTCCATCGGTTCCGTTGTTGAAACAGGCGAAGAGTCCGCTATCCTGCTCTTCATGCAGCTCATACCCTTCTTCACCATCGTCCTGCGAGCCTTCTGCGTGTCGCTCCTCTTCTTCTGCAAACGTCACGGCTGGAGGAATCTCCTCACCCAAGCCGACCAGTTTATCGACCACGCCCTTCCATCATCATGTTCCATCACATTACTGCGACGAAAAATGCGCTCTGCTTCTGTGTTTCTTTTTATCGTCACCTTTACCATTCATCTTGTGTGGGAATTTGTCGAATGGGTTGTCTACATGGAAGGGGACAACATGACCCTCTCTAGTGATAACTTCCTAGCACCTTTACCCATCACCTATTACGCCTTTCAGGGCGTGGTCATCTGGACACTTTTTTCATCCGTTCCTTTTATCATGTCCCAGCAGTTGTTCACGTGTGTTATCATGTTGGCCATGCTGCCACAGGCAGCGATGAAGGGTCTGAATCGCGAGGTTGGTGATGAGACCGCTTATTACGAAGTACAGAGTCAGTTTGCAACCACACGACTGACCTCGGTGCCGCGGAAACTGCTTCTTTTAACGGAGGAACGGGTTCAGATGTGGGAGGCTACTTACATGAGCACATTGATTTTTATCGGACGTGTCAATGGCTTTTTCGGCTGGATTTTGTTTATATTGTACGGTTTGGACTTTTTGACGCTGCTAGGTTTTGTCTCGAACATCGTTAACAACGCCCGATCCGACTGGCAGTCGTATGCGTACCTCTTTTTGAGTAGTGCCATCTTTTTGCTATACCTCACGGTATTTGTCTGTCCATTAGTTTCGACCCAGGAAGAGGTGAGAAGGGCGGGGCTAAAATGGTACACTGAAAAGGTCATGCTTCAAGTGCTCGATTGGTTTAGGGTGTGCGAATTCGATTTGCAATCCATCGACTTGCCTTCAAAGTCGAGCGCTGCGTCACCTGGGAGGAAGACTACTTGGGACAGAGTTTACGCGAATCGGTACATTGATTTTGGAGCAAAGATTGACAACCTTTTTGTGTCTATAGTCGGAATTTATCAAGTTGCAGGCGCAGCGGTTGTTGAAGAGGTTACGTCGATTTGAGACTGTCTGCCAGCGTCATACCCTCATCTTCAACGGGGCTGCGATAATACAGTTTACCAGAACGTTCTTGGTCGGGGTGAGTTGTTGTTAATCGGAAAATGGTCACGAAGTAATGACTAGAGGGAATGACATAATTGTTTCGTGCTATTTTAGACTTGTACATTTCTATTATCGTTTATGGTGCTAGCAAGGTACGCAGTGGTTTATACTTTAGTTACTACAGTATAAACGTAATGCTAATGTTTAACAGGGAGTTCTTCGTCAAGGAAAAGGTTGCCGGTGTGATTGAATCGCAACATGGACCATGAATCTCGCTACTGCAATATTTCTTTCCTTGATTGTGACTTGTTTGAGGTTGTACTATACCGAGTCCGTACCGTAAACTAAAGCAGATAAATAAATAAGCTGTATTAATATGCGAACAAGTAAGGCCCGCAAGCGCAGTTCAATAGACCATCGCCACACATGGCTACAGAGAGGCGTAACAGGGGGGCGGGCACGGGAGCAATTGTCCCTGACTAATTAGTTCGAGCGGTTGCAAGGAGGACTTTAAATTTTATTACAGGCGGGGCTTGCGGAGCATTTGTTAAACCTTTTTTTTATCAGCAGAAGGGACCAAAAGTCAACCCGGGCAGGAAAAGTGGTGGTCACCTGGTAGCCCCGAGGACGAGAGGATCCAAGCGGAGAATGACTCCCGCAGAGACCTCGAGATTTCCAGAACAATGCCAGATACCAGAGAGATGCGGAGGGATGGACGAGTAAGAGATGGCGGCGACAGTTCTAGCGACTTTCGGGAAAGACAAAAGGCCTGATCAACTCGATCAGCCAAAGGAAACATTGCGGAAAACCCAATACACACCAGCCAGCCAGTTTAATGACGACGATCCAATGGTGTAAAAAGCCCGACTACCTCTAGCGAACAAACCACACACAGCACACATGGCAAACTGCCGTAGAAAAGCATGACAAAGCGTAAATAGTTTCAGGCAAAAGGCGAAAAGGAACAAAGGGGCGGAGTCACGCACAGTGTGGTACCAAGCCCCAGAAAAGAGTGATAAACAAAGAAACCTCCGGTTTATCACAATTCAAAACACTGTTGCCCCCATCAACGTTTGTGTTTGCTTTGATGCAAAACTCCCCCCCCCCGTTCTGGAAAAGTCATCTACGCTCTGGTTGTTATTTAGCAAATCAAATCGCAGGCATTGCATTGCGCGCTACAGCCGGAATAACTCTAGCTCGTCGAGCAATAATATTGCAACGAAACCGTCGTCGGCCACCTTTTCGGACGATGGCTCGGAATGGTGGGAAAAAGATGAGATTAACAAGGGGCGTGGTCATTTTCTGCATGGACGGCAGCATGTAAATGAAGCGCACTAAAGAAGGGTTCGCGATCCATCTTTCCGCGTGCATCAAGAATGGCAAGTCAGTGATGAGAGCGAGGGTGAGCACGACCATGCTAGCTCGCAAGGATGTCCACACAATCCCAGCTATGATGACACCCGACACGGCCGGTGGACCGGAGCTCACCCTGGCTTTAGTCAACAGTTGCTTCACCTTCAGCCTGACAGCAATTGCAACAATAAAGAGCTAAAAGATTAGCATCAAGCCCTACAGCAAAGGTCCGTTAAAGAATGCCCACACGTCACGATGCGCAACGTAAATGTTTCTGATCGGTCGATCACAAGCTGCCAGGAGTATCGGCCAGTAGAAAATCATGCCTGGCAAAGCGAGAACTGATGTGATGAGCCAAGACAAAACAATGGCTTTTCGTATTTTGAGCCTGGAAATACTCCCACGATATTTGACGGGAAATTGGACCGATATCCAACGGTCCATACTGATCAACCATAGTAGAACGTAGGTGACGGTTTTGAAGAATTCATAGCAACGGTTGGAGAGATTGAGAAAGACTCCGCTGATGGACTCTTTCCACGGCAGGAGTCGGACGAGGGGCGTGCTCAGTGATGAGAGCGAGATGAAGAGCATGGCGTAGGCTAAGCCGACGTGCAGCAACACAAAGGGCTCTTTCTGGCGCCATTTTCGAAATATGACAATGTTAAAGGTTTGCGAGAACACGTCAACGCTGCTGAGAATGAATGATAAAGCGTTCAGGTTTAGTTGTTGAGCTGTGGTGAGATTGCAGATCCTTCGAGCGACGACGAGACTTGACTGCTTATCTAAAATCCACGTATATTGTGAAGATATGTTTGAAAATGATGTGTTAGAGGAATTCCCGATGAAACCGAACATTGCCGGCTCTTTTTACTGGAACGTCCAGAGAAAGTAACCGAATAAAGACAATGCTCTGCCCAATGCGCGTGTCAATCTTTCAGCGCACCGATTTGTTTGGGTGATTGTTCCTTCGTGTGACACTCGTTAATGTCCAATGAAATGTCAGCAGATTTAAATACATGCTATGGAAAGCCTTTTACATCGACCGTCTCCACAGCGAAAGCTGAATAAAAAAATCATGAAAACTAATGCTATTTCTATAATAATTTCTTAATTTTCCGGGCTTCAACGGCAGCAGTCTCTTCATACCTACACTAATTAATCGGTGGCTTACCGGTATCTATGCAATCATGACACCTGCCATCCCTTTCTCTGACGGTCATCGGGATCTGTTCCGTTTCCATAATAACCTTAGTCTAGCCTAATAGCCTAGTCTAGTGTAATAACTCTAGTCCCTAGAACGTATTTTCGTTGCAGTCCTTAATCAGTAATTAAACTGCATGCATAGATGAGTGGTTCGGCCCGTTTTCCTGGCTTACGCCCTCCAAAAGTGGCTGTGTTACAATATTTAATGAAATGCGTTCCTCTCAACATTCCGTGTGCAAATTCATTGGCAAGAGAAGCAGTATACGCACTCCATTAAACTACAAGTCAGGTCACCAGTGTCGAGCAACTCCTATTTAAGTTAATCCTTTTGGAATGGCCTGGTGGAGCAACACCATTAGTCAGTCCTGCTGTGTGGCTCAAAATAGGCCAATGAGGGGCGCGCGTTTGTTGCTCAGTTCAGGTTCTTCTTGAACTTTGACCCTACGATGTAAGTTAATTCCGACAGCTGTTTTCATAAACGATTTGGGCGTAATTCCATTTTAACATTTTCTCGCTTAACTTGTCTTGCAATTTTGAAGCTGATGCGTTAGACTAGGGTTACATTTTTTTGCAAAATATTTTAGCCACTATCATATACGGATAAGTGTTTGAAATATGCAAAGCAAAAGCTAAGGGTAATTCTAAAATTAAGTTTTGTCTGGAATTTTGCACAAATAAAACCTTTTTGTCAACCGTAATATTATAAAAAGAATGGAAGTCTTTCATAGATTTTGCGCATAGATATGTGGGCAAAAAAATGCCTGCCAACTTTGGACAATTCTCGTAATCACGAAACGTGGTTTAAATATTCTTAGAAATATTGCAATTATAATAAAAAATATCAGTGACAAGATTGTAAGCAAAACTGAGAGTCAAACAATTAAAATGGAATTATGGCAGAATTGTTTTCAAAAACAATCCGTTTTCATGTCGCCCATCGGAAACAATACATGAATGCGACTGGTAAAGACTTGAGCATCAGCTTGCACAACTGCACCGGAAGGGTTAGCAAGGCAAAACACTTTTAGGAATTAAGACCCTTAGTTAGTGCTAATAAAGCGCAGCTGCTCATCCCTATCTCCCCGGTTAAGCGTCCTAGCCACACTCTGTCCGATTTGTGCCCGCCGCATCTTCGATCCCGCGCGAGATCGTCTCATCTTTTCACTTTCATTATTATTGTTTATTCCGATTTTGCGAGCTTTTTCTTCCACCCCACCCGCCCTACTCATTGACCTCTCCGACTCAATAAACATACGGGAGTTCTCGGACCGCGGGTCCGGTACTTCCCTTAATTTTTACAGCTTAAGCTACACTCGCCATCAGAGCGATGGAAAATTACTCTGCCCCACCCCAATAATTCATTTGTGGGGCAATCTCCCAGGCATCATAATATGCCTGCGGGGCAACTCTATGGAATCGATCGGGTACGCGGTCCTTTCATTTAAAACTAAAAGACTTCTGTTGTTGACATCCTGAAGCGAGTGGGATTTCTTTTGAATCCCTTAAAGATGGAATAGCGCGCAGGTGCAATAAGGAAAACTAAAGATGGACATGAAAATGATGTAGTCTCCACTGGAATTGACGATTCCGTTTCCAGCGGCCTTTCTACCTCATCTCCTTTTGGGGTTTCTGCCAATTCAATACAAATCACCGGGCCTTCGTAGGGCGGTATAGCAGCAGTAAGAGCATTTCGGCGTTGAGTGTGATTCTGCCGAGGTCTGCGTCGGCAAAATTGCCTTGCGATTTTTCGGAAGGGTGGAAAGAAGATGAGATAAAGAAGAAGAGGGGTACCAATAATCTGCAAAGCTGGCAACATGTTGGTGATCCTCAATAGTGAGGAGTTCTTGATCCATATTTCGGGGTGTAGCACAGAAGGAAGGTCGACGACCAGAGCGAGGAGAAGGACGATCATACTACCTCGCAGCGAGCTCCAAACCATTCCGGCTATAACTGCAATTGAACCGCAGTTAAAAGCGCAATCGAAAGCAATGCATACGCTAAGGCTTGATGAAGCAGTAAGTAGGGTTCTTTCTCACGCCACAGCCTAAATATGATAAGGTTAAACCCCTGCGAGAATATCATGACGCCGATGAGAATTAATGGTAAACCATTCAAGGCCATGTGCTGACTGATAGTTAAATTGCAGTTTCCATCAACGATAGCGGTATAATTTGACTGGTTGCCTGAAAACCACAAATTGAGGGAGGTGGCATTGGAAGCATTTCCAAAAAATCCAGTCATGGTTGATGTTTGGTTTAAATTGTGCAGCACGCAGCGGATGAAAATGACCTTGTTTAGTGCAGACATTTGTGTGCTATTCGGCTCAGCAGATTTCAATGCAGTAGATGTTTGCAAGGGAAATGTGGCCGATGTTACTAGGAATAATCAGTTGAATTTGAACCTATTCTAGAGAGGCTCTCAAGCATGGTACTTTTGAATGCCCAAGACAGGAAGAGCTAATTTGAAGCTTCACGAACTTTGCTACATTCTCTAATAAACGCGGCAAGTGCTCTTACAATTTCATTCTAATCGTTACATCTTGAAATTTAGCCAACCTAGCCACTCCGCCTAAATTAGTCGGTGATGACGTTTCAGTTAACTCATGTTAGGCCTTCGTCCCTACTTGGACGGAAGAACCTGAACATACAAGCTATTAGACTGAATAATAGGAGAAGAATCGCGGTAAGACTTCACTGGTAGAGGAGGGTAGAGGGGAAAGGGAAGAACTGTCCCCGATTACTGTAAAACATACGCTTATATAATCAGGGATAAAGAATAGTTCCTGATCTAAAGTATTAGTTCCTGCCGACATGGCGGAACTATGTGCATGATAATAGCTGGGTAAGTACATTATAGAATATGAGGGAATGGGTTAACTAGGTAGATAGACTATACGATTAGTAAGGGTTGGGTACCTGTTGAGTACCACCCAATATTTATCATCCAGGACCTAGTCTTCTTTCAAATCGGTGAAGATTCTGTCATGTCCTTTTCCTTTAAATGTTGACTTTGTCTAGAAATTCTTGAACCGCAGACAAGGAATTGAATGACTTATTTGAAGTAATAAATATAGAGGCAACGCATAATGTGTCTGCTTGATTGCCCGAAAATGGTTTTCAAGGCCCATTAAAAGAATGCAAATTGCAGACTTGCTACTCACTCCGAATATTATTAACTCGGAAAGGAATGAAACTCCTAAAACATTGAGACGAGGGGTCTTCAGGTCGATATATCGACCCTAGTTGTTAGTACTGCAGTCATAGTAAAGCGTACTAGTATTACAAGCAAAGCGAGGACATTCGAGTCTTTAAAATTATCTGTCTGCCTATTTGTCTGTCTGCCTATTTGTCTGTCTGTCTAAAACATTTTAAAATGGAGCAAGAAATGGAAAAATAAATATGCAGCGGTTCTTTTACCTTTTACTTAATTAAATAAAATTCATTTTATTCAATTAAAATGCTTTCAACGTTTAATTAAAATGCCCCTGCTGTTTAAATGTTTCAAATCATGATCCGTCCCTTCAGACCCCCAAAGAGTTTAATTCAAAAAGGAATTGCCGCTCAACTTCTCTATTTTTATTCGAGAGAAAAACATGCCCCCTCCCCAGTTCGTGGCCTTTGAAAGTACAGTAATGCGTGGAAACCCATCATTTGTGCCATCTTGAAGTAATAACTCACTTTTCGGTTCCGTAAGCAGTGTTTGATAGAACTGACTCCAGATCCTTCTACAGCTTTTCCTGGGACGCTCGATTTGCCAAGAGGCAATTTGTTACCGCCAGGCTGTAGGCTATACAAAAAAGTACTTTGATTTGAGGCGGAAATAGTTGACCACAAGATTTCACTGCGCATTTGCGCACCACAGCTTTTACTCTGCTGACAGTAGTATTTCACTGACCGGAAAGAATGGAAAGACGTAAACCGTGGAACAAAGCATGTGGCTGTGGTGCGCAATGCACAGCCTGTGTTGCGCAAATGCGCAGTGAAATTTTGTGGCCAACTATTGTCGCCTTAAATCAAAGAACTTTTTTGTATAGCCTGCAGCCTTGTGGTAACAAACTGCCTCTTGACAAATCGAGTGTCCCGATTTTTCTGACCCAAGGCGTACCGCCCATCTTCTACATTCATTAGAGCGGAGGCGAAAGGAAACCCTAAATCGGTAAGAATTTTCGTACTGCGCCAGAACGGTAAAGAGGCGAGTTTTATCTGGCGATTGACCAATCTGCATAAGTTGTTTTAAAAGTTTACAAGAAGCGCTTCTAAACTTCAAGGGGCAAGCTAACGGAAATAAATTTTGAATAAAACTCCATGAATAATTACCGGTAAATTGTTCTCTTAACATTTGAAAACTATCGATATATGAAAAACCGTGTTAGGTTTAGCGTTTGTTCATTAAGGAGTGTGCGAAATTGCGAGAGCCTTCAAAATTATTTAAGATTGATAGATAAGTAAACGGTTGGCTAATATTCAGGTTCCGAAGCAAAACAAATAATCTTTTTGTTCTTTGTGATTTGAGTGTTGAATAAAGAAAATATTATCCTTTATAACTGTAAGAGAATCAAAAGCACAAGTGATTATTTGGCCTGTAAACTTCTGTTTTATCAACTGGCTAGGTAACAGTTGAGAAAGCTATAGTTCAGAAGACAGAAAATGCCAAAACAAAAGAGTGGTTTTATTTTGGTATTTCCACTCCGGCATACTTGTACTCGAGTATTTGACTCGTTAAATTGGCAAGGCTTAAAATATGACTTCCTTATGAGGAAAATTGGCACTTAATTTTCAGCACACACGCTCGGCAATGAATGTCTTTTGCAGAATCGGGTGTCATGAGGTTCCTGCAAGATATTCATCGTAACTAATATTTTTTGGTCTGCTCAAGAAATGTTTTGCTTGTAATTCTTTCAACCTCACTGTATCGAGAGTACAAAAAGTAGCGAAAATGAATGTTTTAATCGGCGTCTGGAAGACAGCCCGCAAGAGCTAATCAACACGCACGGGAAATCTCAATTAATCTCTGTCAAGATCGAACATCACCATCCCCCTCTCCCCCGAGAGAAGGATTCAGCACGCACTGTAGCGCTTCACTTAACAACAAAGCTCACGATTGCTTCAGCCTCATTCCTGTAATAATCAACTGCACTAAAACTCTCTTTTTTCAATTTTTATTTTATTTTCTGCTGGTTCCACGGCAGAGATATTCTTTTGGCACAATGTCCAGCAACCATTCGACCCACAACCGATCCTCGCCGGTTGACACCCAACCCGAAAGCCATTTCCAACAAATCTTCACCATCGCCACCTACGTCGTCGCCCTGCTCGGTAACGGTTTCCTCCTGCTCGTATTTGCAAAAGATCGTCAACTCCTCACTCCATTCAACGTGTTTATCATCAATCTCCTGGTGGGGAATGTCCTCCTCGTAGTGATTGAATTCCCGCTGATGGTGTTGACCCTCTACTCTGGGCAGTTTGACAATTGGCTGGCCACTGATTTGGCCTGCACCGTCTGGCTCTATGGTTACATGGTGGTGTTGGCAGGTATTGTCGGCTCGCATACCTTGATTGCCCTGAGTCGGGTGTGGGCCGTTCTCTTCCCTATCAACTATCGCACCCGTCACACCATTCCAGTAGCTCTTTTAATGTGTCTGGCTTCGTGGCTCTACATTCACATCCTTGGTGGGTCGGGACTACTGGTCGACACCCTGCTTTATCGGCGGCTGATTCGACCTTACAGATGTCAGGTTAATTTTGGGAAACAGGCTTCCTACTTTAAGGTAATTACCTATCATAAATTGTTTTCCATTGATCATAAAAAAAGGGTTAATGCCTATCAGCTGTTTTTTCCATAATATTCTATCAAATTAATGCCTCGCTATAGAATGAATAAATAAGGAACTAAGTTGAGATTTGAACACATTTTGAAGGCAATGCTATAATTGAGTCTTGGGTAAAAGGCTATCAAAGACGACATTGTACGTTATATGCGCAGCAATGATGTTATATAAAAAAATTAGCTGAATTATTCGATGCTAATTGTATTACTGAAATAAGGAGAGCTTCCAAAACAGAATAATTACAAGAAACACTGCAGAGAGCAATATCTTTCTTGAATTCATCACCGAATATAATTATGTTTACCCGAGCGATTTATATCGCGTGATCTCCTTTCAGCCATTCAGTTGCACGTTACATCACTATAATGAGGCAGTTGTTGCAAATTAAAAATGCAACTATCAGCGAGCATAGCGTTGTTTTAAATGAAAGGTTGATTCACCCATAAATATCTTAAAAGTGTTGTCTCGAGAGAACAATATTCTTTGCCAGAAGGACAAAAAAAGCAAAACGGTTATCTAATAATTCTACTTCTAGGCCGCAAAGCTGGTGCTTTTTAGTTTGCCGGAGCTGGTGATGTTTGTGTCCTTTTTGATCATCGGTTGCAACCATTTGGCGCGATGGCTGAAGCGACGTCGCCAACGTAGCGACAGGCGAATCCTCCCACAACGTTTGACTACAGCCAGACGGGGAGCTGGTGTCAGTCACAACCGGTCAAAGGGGCTGCTAGTGCTAGCCCTATTGACAGTCAGTGTGGCCATCTGCTGGACCCCCAATATCCTCTTCTTCACCATCAAGACCTTTGTTCCGCTTCCGGCTTCGGAGGCATTCCGTGTGACACAGCACGTTCTGGTCTCCTGTCAAATGGTCCTCGATCCGTTGCTGTTTGTTTTGGGCCTGAGGTCACTGCGAGATGGGGTGAAGAAATTCCTGCTACTACGCCATGCCCGAATAGCGACACTATCTTGAAATTTGCATTGTAAACGCAAAAACACTTCCACAATTTTTAAATACCATATATGGTTCTTCGCTATTTGTGCTGTAACTTTGTATTCAGGTATAAGCTTCGGAAGGTTATAACTTAAGTGACGGGTGCAATATTTATAACCCATAATGAAATAATAAACATAATAAAGAATCGAACGGCGAAGAGACTCTTTAAGAAATTTTGGTGCCTGTCTACTAACCTTATCAATTTCTTGCTCATCTGTGTCTGAGGTGAAACTATACTAAAATCAGGAAGGATTGTTCCTCGCCAACAATAAAGTAACACTACTTTCTCACGCCCGTTGAATAGCCTGTCTCGCATTGAGGGGCGCTCCTGCCGGGACAATTGAACGTTGGAGGACGTTAAACCGTTCAAGTCTTCGTCGGCAACCCTGCCAGACGATAGCTCGGAATGCCGGAAAAAAGATGATGTAAACAAAAGGATTAATCATTCTTTGAATGACCGGCATATTATAGATAAATTTCACTATGGACAAGTTCTTAATCCATCTTTCGGCACGCAATAAAAAAGGTAAGTCCGCCAGAACAGCGACGAAAAGTATGACCATGCTAGCTCGCATGGAGCTCCACACAATGCCAACGATGACAGGCCTGGACGAAGCAGGACCAACCGTAGTCTTTGCTTTGGCAAGCAGCTGCCTCAGTTTTGTTGTCACAGCAATTACAACGATTCGCACCTGAAAGACCATCATCAGAACCAACAAAAATGGACCGTTAAAGATGGCCGAAATTTCACGACCCGCTTGATCTTGAATAGGTCGATCGCAGAATGCGTTGAAATTCGGCCAGATGATGATCATGCCCGGCAGAGCAAGAGCCGATGTGATGAGCCAAGACGCAACGATGGCTTTTTTAATCTTTAATCGCGAGATTTGTGCACGATATTTGACGGCAAATTCGACCGACAACCAACGATCGACACTGATCAACCACAGCGTCACGAATGAGAGGGTTTGAAAGAATTCATAGCAGCGGTTAGAGAGATTGATAAAGAATCCGTTGATGGGCAAGTTCCACGGCAGGAGTCGAGCGATGGGTGTCATCACCGTTGAAAAGGTCAAGAAGAGAAAGGCGTAGGCCAGGGCAACATGCAGCAGTACAAAGGGTTCCTTCTGGCGCCACAGGTTAAATATAAAAAGGGTAAACGAATGCGAGAGTGTCATCATGATCGAGAGAATGATTGGTACGCCGTTCAACGCCATAGTTTGACTTAAGGTGAGGTTGCAGCTGCTATAACCGACCCCAGCGAGGGTTGATTGATTGTATACAAAGAGTGAGAAGTTGAAGACGGTGGTGTTGGAGGAATTTCCGAGGATGGCCATGGTTGCAGTTACTGGCTGAAATACCGATTACAGAAATAACGACTAACCAGTTGATTAGAAAAATCTTCTGTCGCATAAATGAATCTAAGATTACTAGGATCATGTTGGAATGGCGAAATTTAAATGCTCAACCAATTGTATCTAGAATGAAGATCTGGGCGACATCAATCGCGGTCTGAGTTCATTATATTTGCCTGTTCCCGGACGTTGTATGCGATGCCCAAAACGCTCGAATACTTGGATGGCGGTTGCAATTGGAGGAAGTGCTTAGGCCGATTCGCAGCAGTATGGCGCTTTTTAAACTAAATTTAATCCTCTTCCGGTTCGGCAAGGAGCCAACAATCCCACCCTACTTCTAGTGGTACTGCAGAAGGGAGACCCATACCGGTGATCTCTTTCTATCCACTTTCAACGGCTCAGTCAGGTGCGTTTTTCAAATTTCCAATGTTTAAGTGGTACAATACAGAATCAGCCCCAATTTGTCAGTCTATAAATATTAGTTAGACGTGACAGGCATCTGGCATTTCCTCTGCCCAGCTTCATTGGAATCGGCCGTTCGCTAATTAGAGCGGGTCGCAGTTGGTCCAGAAGTTCATCATATCATTCAAGTGAGTGGATTTTTGTGGGGTCCCCAAGCCCTAATATTTGTTTGTTTCTGGAAGTTGTAATGACGGCCTTGGGCGGAATCGTTGTCTCATGCAAAGTTGGCCTTCGGTCAGGGTGACTTTCCAATTCGAAGGCAGTTGGAAGCGATGCATCAGGATATATGATTATACCTATACACGCAAGCAAAAGTATAAGTATAAGTATAAGTACAAGCCAGGCAGGGTGGGTGCAGACACACCTGTTATTACTATATGTATAAGTATAAGCATGTAAGTATAAGTAAGTATATAGAACAATGGCTCACGCTCAAAATTTCTTGTCCCAGAACTGGCCAGTAGTCAGTGCGAATCAGTAAGCCGTCCAGCTATCCATATGCCCAGACTAGCGGAATGTCAACCGAGAGTTAGAGTACGTACAACTAACTTGAATACTGGCAGCCATAACTTGACAAGGATCCATTTACTATAATATTTTAGCTGGCCCCCTATAAACGGAAAAATATTTGGAGGTAGTGAACCGTATAGATGCTCGGTTAGATTCCCTGTAACAAACGGACGCTTGGCCCCGTCTTCATCCCATTTCTCAGAATGTCAGGGTTAATTGTTGCAATTTGTAAGAACACTAAAGCTCTGACCCTGAACAATGGCATAATAATGGTTAGGGGATGTACCACAGTGGGAAGGGGAGGGTGTTTGGGCGCCAACTTAGATTCGACGTACGCGGTCGGCCCCCTATTGTTTTTAATGGGGGGAATCTTCTCGTCGAGCAAGACAATATCCTGTTTAATATAGGAATATAGCAATTAAGCAACTATCATCTTAAACTGTACTTCGTTTTCCTTTTACTACCGAGAGAATAACCAGGCGATTAACACCCTGAGCAGTACTACAGCTTTGCTGCGGTTACTTTGAGGGTCGCCCACCACAACTCAATGAGCGACCCTCAAAGTAACCGCGACACAGCTGTAGTAATAGGCTCAAAGCTCGAAGAAACCGACCCATTGCCGAGAGCAGAATGGTCAAACGTAATCCACTCAGTTAGTGAGCATCGAAAGCTGACACAATGTCTCACACTTCACTTGCATTGTTTTCCTCACAATTTTCAGCTGAACTGCTTCTCTTGCTCGGAAATGATCACCGCTCGACGTCGCTTTGGTATTGAACAAGTAGCTTCGGCTCTAGGACTACTACTATTATTCTGTTTAGTCCATATATTTATTGGTGTGGAAAGTGGACCGCCACCTCCGCCACAGGCACCGCTAGGCGACGCCTTGAATACCCTTCGAGGAAGACCGCCCTTTACAACCGAAGAAATTCACCGACTCCAGGGCGGCGGCAAAACTAGTACATGCACGCAGCTGGTTCCTTATAATTAGACCATCACACACAAGGTACTTAGCAAGAACTACTAAGCCCTGCTTTTATATTATAGGCAAGAATGAAGCAACAACGGTGTGCTCGCTCTTCTGCAAACGCGATCCATGCAGTCCGCCAGCCGCTTGTCTAGGACATCCGCTGGCCAACTGTGTGTCCAAGTGTTGCGTATCGCATTGGTACTACCCTGACCAATACCATGAAGTTACCAAAACCTGCTAGCGCCATATCCTGATTCCCGACAATTAAGGCTTTCAATTTGTGAGTCAGTGTGAACCAAGCAGAGCTCTTTCAATGGAGCATTTTTAAAATTCACAACGATGACGGAATGAGGCCTTTTCAAAACCGAATGTGGCATTTTGGAATTCGAAATTAATGCCATCGTCTGTGTTTTTGTTTTTGTTTTATCGCATGCTGTTGAGATCATATTAATTCATACTATGCTGATATGGCAGAAAAGGGACTTTCCTTAAGTCATTTCGATCAGCTGTGTAATCGCTGAGAATTTCAGAAAACACAGCACGAACGTGGTAACATTTTTCATTGACATTTTTTGTTCGTTCACGGAACAAAATTAAATACAACGTTTGTTGAGGTTGTTTGATTAAACCGGTAACTGGTAACTGTTCTGTCATTAGACTAAATACATTGTATGTTAAGCGGCGAGGGAGCACCGCCCCTGTCCGTTATTTCAAGAACCACCCATGTACACACCTGGCCACAAGATAATGCTGACCGAGTTAATTCATTTACCTCAACTAGGGCGCTGAACGAGCTAAATGGCTTGACTAGGTTAGCGCTATCTTGTGGCCACGTGTCTATGTTTGTATATAACAAAGATGTCACTTTTCATGATGGAAAATGGGATAAATTAGGCATTGCACATTTTTCATGGATAATCGAAATCCCCGACTTATAAATTGTGGCGTCAAATTAACGTGCTTGACAGAATATCCCCTTGCATCTTTTCGGGATATCGGCATTTTCCGCAGTGATAGTTTAAATTAAAACCAGACACCAGTTTAC
Organism: Hypsibius dujardini; assembly: GCA_001579985.1. Taxonomy (NCBI): domain Eukaryota; kingdom Metazoa; phylum Tardigrada; class Eutardigrada; order Parachela; family Hypsibiidae; genus Hypsibius; species Hypsibius dujardini. Next base: position 15,260 of record LRSR01002967.1, read on the forward strand.
ATCTGGCAGATACTTTAGAGAATCCTGACTCGATTCATCCCCATTGCACGGCAGAGGTTCATTTTATCTCCACACTTGGGAGTTGTTTTTAATGGGACTTTTAATCGTGCCAGAAATGTACAACTCTCGGACTGTAAGTAGCATTTCCATAGGCCTGCCCACCAAACTCAAGATACAGGGCGGCCTGTTCTTTCGTCAAGGGTTTGAGGTCGTTCTTCCCCCCGAAGACAAAGACCGCTTGCATGCCCATCATCATATGCTGTACTATGTGACAATGTACCATCCACACTCCGGGATTTCGCACTCGCAGCCGCCAAGCTCTCCAGCTGACAATCGCTCCCGGTGTCGTGGTGGTGGCAGGCGGAGTCCGGTACAAGTTGGTTGTGTCGCGTTTGATGGGTCCGCCGTATCGCATTCGATCTTGCAGCATGGCTTCGGCGACGGTTTCGCTGTAACTGCCCGTCCCGCATCCGGCGTCCCAGTAGTGGTCGCCGTGCGCATGGAACGGATGCGTCTCCACCGTGCCGGACTGGGTGTTGCCGACGTTTTGCCAAATTATTTCCAGCACTTCCCCCAGCTTGGCTGGATAGGTCTTAGTCTTCGTGTCGTAGCCTCCTACCTCATTAAAAGTCATTACAATTTTACCCTTATTATATGGTGAACTTTAACCTACAGTCCAACAGCTTACATATTTGTCATAAAACTCTTTTCTTATAATTCCCTGATTGAAAAAAAACTCCAAACGAACAAGTAGTTGTTACACGTGTCGAAGCATATTGGACCGAGATATGGGATGGTGAGATGTAGACAAGTAGAAACAATATTTTTGTGGGAACTAGTATCTCACTAGTTGAGCAATAAATTTTTTTATTTCACGTTAACCATAAAAAAATAACTGCAATCGATGTAACCAACGTAACACCGATGCCAACGTTCTTGAATTTGAAAACAGCAACACATATAACCTCAGATCACTCGGCGTTGCTTTGCCTGATACAGAAATAACGGGGTAAAAGTACTATTTAACTCGGGGCAAATAAAACCGCGTTAAAATTATCCCACTAAAAATGCCAAATCAGTTGTGAATAAAGTGACAATACAAACTATAATTTTGGCAAGAGTCAGATGACCATTCTCTCATTGAGCGTCATTTAGGCTCGATCTCCCAAAAATCGGAAAAGAGTATAACCGATTTAGTCCGTTTTGAATTGCCCACATTTTTCTATCCATTTCTCCGTCTGTCGTGACCGTCTGACTGTTTAGCTCACATCTTGGTTTAAGCATTTGTCCGATAAAACTATTTATCTGTCTAACAGTGTGACTGCCTGCTTTCTTATTTGTACGATTATCTGAACGCCTAAAATGTTTTAACGTCTGAATGGCGGGATACCTGTCTGAAAGCCTTACCGTGCTTCAAAGCGTTTTCGTAATCAGGAAAGGCACTCTTTGAGTTCTTATACAGCGACACCAGATAGGGTTCTGGGACGCTGTTCTCAAACCAAGGCGCCCCATTCTGATGCCACATCACTTTCTTTGTCCCATTAACATTGAAATTCTGTTGGACGTTAATAAATATCCTCCGGGTTACTTCTGACGCTTGGGGGAAGCTATCATCATAAGGGCGAGACGGAAGCGGCCAGAGCTCGTCCTCCAACCAGCCTGACGTGAAAGACTCAGTCGGTAGAAGCAAGGGTGGTGTTGTCGGTTTGGTGAAGCGATCCGGTATGTCTGCATCACTATAAGCCAAAACAGCAAATGACACAGTGATGAGAGCTCGAGTCCGTGTCTCCATCTGAAGCCAGTATTGGTCTTTTCCGTTGATGCGATCGACGGACAGCTCTTCGATGGATTTGGATTTGAAGAGGACGCTGAAACGCTGTCCGGAGCCGATTTCAATATGATCCACCTCAACTGGTGAGACGTAGTGGCCGTCGACCTCAATAACGGTCATCGAACCGTGGCCTTCAAATGCGAGGAACACGTGAGAGAGAACGGTTCCACCGATAAAACGAAATCTGTAGGTGGTGCTGGGTTTAACGGTGACGACACCGTACGAACAAGATGTGCTTTCTTTATCGGCCGTTGCGTTTGGAGAGCGAGAGTGACCGTTTAAAGCGACGTTGAACGTTTCACCGGACCACAGAAATGGGTCGCCCATTAAACCTCCAACGATGTCCGAATCGTTACGGTAAAATATGTCTGTGAGCACAAGGGTTCTTTCGTCGTCGTAGACAAATGGTGGTGAGTCCTTGACCCGCTCTTCGATAATCAGTGCTCCATATGCAGTCACTGTAATTATTGTTAAACTCTTCGCTAGACAAGGCAGATGACAAATACTGTAAGAAATAAATTATTAACGCTGCATAGAAGCAGACAAACAGATAGACAGACAGGTAGACAGACAGACAGACAGACAGACAGACAGACAGTAATGAAAATGTTCAGAAACTGAGCTATTACTTATGGAATTGTACCTGCTCCGAAACCAACGTGAGAATGATAAAAGTATGTTCCTGCATCACCGGATTGAAGCTCGAACTCGTAGTCGAAGAAATGCATGGGCGGAATCGGCCACTGGCTTGCAGCTGGCGTGCCATCAGAAAAGGGCGACATGCGCATAGTTAAACCGTGCCAGTGCTAGAACAGCATTTTGGTTTGCTAACTAATTAGTTATAATACGCCATTAGCTGCAGACTAGTACACTCACAATGGTCAAATTTTCATCCTTAATGTCATTATAAACGCGAATCCAGATTTTATCGCCCTCTCGAAAACGAAGTTCCGGCCCAGGAATGGAGCCATTGATTACCACCGAATAGCGCGTTGTGCAGTCGAGTGGGTAAACTTGTGTGGTCACGCGGAGGATTCGATCGGGATGAAAGGAGGAATCATGAATGTAAACAGTGGGTGGGCTAGACGGTTGATAGGAGTTACCGTCGTAGGCTAACGAACAACCCAATAAATAACAAATTCCAAAGCTGATACCAATAAGGAACTGTCTTCCGAAGATCAACATAATTTTGTATTTTGTGTTTGTTTGTCCACTGAAAGATCGATGTTCAATTATTTGATCAGTCAGTTTCACTTTCAATTTAGCCAATTTTCGTTCACATCGGCAATACTTTCTCACCTTTTGTTATTGATTAATTTAGGTCTCGAGCTTCCGTCTGACAGCTCGTGCTGTCAGATGTTTGGTCTCGTCTTTGTTCATCTCGCGGTGGCAACTACACTCAAATGACACCTTTATTTCGCGTGAGTTGGCACATTTAGGTCAATAAAGCCTTCTTCACTTTCCGATTTTGCAGGGCTTTTTAATGTAATGTTTTGCCACGTTCGTTTGAATTTAACGAAGAAAGAAACTGTGCTGATCTAATTTGATCGGACTACACAGAACGAATCTAATCCAATGGAACCTGCATCACAGAACAGACAGAGCCGACCGAACGAGCAGAAAGTCCAACTCCAACTTGAATAGAATCGAATAAACTGCCGGATTGAAGTATAAGGTTTCAGTAGGAGTACATAAAGGTACACTGAATAATAATATTCATAGGCAACTCATTTTTCAGTCAACTTGAAAATAAGTTGCTAATATCATATGATTTTTAGCTTATCAGTCTAGTGTTGGTCACAATTTTTTGTTAGATTCGGGTTGCTACTTTTTCTCCGCTTACAGTTTTGGCGAGTAAAATTCTTACAGCTGTAGTAACTTAAACTTCTAGTTCGGTCAGATAAAGTGTAGACGAACAAATAGCCGGAGAATTTTAAATTATCAAATTTTCGTAATATAGACAACTAGCCAATCAAAAATAGGTGGTTTCCGCAACTGGCCTAAATTAACAAGTTCACAACTTTTGACTGCGGCGCGGTTTTGCCAAAATAAATTTGTAAGACCTGTTGTTAGCACAAGTAAACGTTGCCGTATATTTCAATTCACAAACTATCAAAATTTCAGATAACTACGCGACGGGGCGTCTCAAAGTCAATGGTTACTTCAGCAAGGCGATGGAAATAAATGATAATCAACGTGATATTTGCACTATTTAACTACTGTCATTACCATTTAAAAAATTGAATGCGAATGGTTTACAGGCAATTGTTTACTTAACAGCGCACTGGTTGAATTAAAAGGTTATTTGCATATTTTTATCTTAAAATTATTAAAGCCCACTTCCGTCCACCTTTTAAAAAATGCCTGTAAAAACGGCTGATCAGGGGTTTGTACCAATTTCTCGTCGTTCACGGACGCGGTAAATATTTTTAAGCTTTGTGTTTCACAAAACTGTTAAAATCGGTAATTTTCCTTTATTACCAGCCAATTCAATATTATTCTAAAAAACTTATTAAGTCCCAATAATCTTGGTATCTTAAGTGGTACGAAATTTGGTCACCTTGTTACTGCATGGACTAAAAAGGGTCACAAGCTGCTATGAGCCAATGCCGATCTATGCGCTAGAACGTGTGCAACATATGAGACATGCTCTTCCTACACGTGGAGCATGGATGGAGATAAGGCAAACGCGCACGGGAAACTTATGTGTATCTTATTGGATGCTAGATTGCCACGGCAATACGTCCGCCTGAAACGGAATTTTGGGGACTAGTCTGTGCTGCTGTCAAACCAACTGGCCTGAAACGGTAACAGCTGGGCAGTCGGCTGCAATTTCGAGCGTAGACGTTCTGCAGTCACAGACAAATCAACGCTGACTCGGCGGGAATGTTCAGCGTTTTGTTCACTCAACGGGAGCTGCATGGCGTACCATTGGTTAGAGGATCCGTTATGTGTTTTTTTGAGCCAGCGTTCACTAAAAAAGACGCCCTAACGCGGGGGGGGGGGCATATTTTCACCAGCGAAATGAAAAAAGCATCGTTGCCCCATCAAATGGGGCGAGGACTTTCAGTTCGAAAAAGAGCTGTTACCGCAACTTAAATTTCTGTTCACATACCCCCTACAATTGGTCCCCCCTGCATGCCTCTACGCGAAAAGTCCGTTATGCCTCTGCAAGTCGTAGAGATCTATTGTTTTACACTGTTTTGAAGCTCAAATGTGGGGTCCGATATATCTGCCAGGGTGTCATTCCATGTGCACTTTGTTCAGAAAATTAATTTTTGTTTATTTGACTTTCCCTGTAACAGAAAGTAGTCGAATCAAAGAGCATGGACTGTAACCCTAACGATAGAAAAATTCTTCGCGCATTGGATCAGGCTGGGGGAATAAAACCCCAAGTGACTATTTCTCCATCTGATAATGGTTAACAACGTTTTTTTAGCGTACCGCAAAAACGTGTGTTGCTCAGGACTGAATCCTCATACTTCTGAAACTATAAAAAATCTTTTTCCCTTTCGGGGCATGAATCTCTGAGTGCCCACTAGTACCCGTAACAAGAAACTTCCTTTCAATAAATTATCGCTGAACCCGCAAAAGCGGTGTTCAAAATTGCCAGCACGAATATGTATTTCTTATCTATTTCCATAGCTTACATACTTACGGTATTCAAATTTCGATTATTTGTGCCAATTATTTCGTTCAACAAGGCGCTACGTCATGACTCCTTCCACTCCTCCGAGTGGTTTGCACCAATTAGCGAGAAAAGTATCGTGATTGCCTCTTTTCTCGGTTATTTGAGACGCTAATTCGCACTGTCGTATCGTACGGTAGAAAAATTTGAACTTTCAGAGGGAATTCTAAACTTTGCGGCTCCAAGTTTATGCCACCATCTACTATTAGAACAGTAGTCCTTTTTTTGAATCTGGAATCATGACTACACAAGGAAAAAGGCAACGGAAACGCAGAGCCGATATTGGGTGGTACCCAACAGGTACCCAACCGTTACTAATAGTATAGTCTATCTACCTAGTTGACTCATTCCAATCTACCCTCATATTCTACAATGTACTTACTAAGCTATTATAACGTACATAGTTGCGCTATGTCGGCGGGAATTAGTACGTTTGAGCAAGAACTATTCTTTATTCCTGACTATATAAGTGTATGTTCTACAGTAATTTGGGACAGTTTCTTCCTTTTACCTCCTCCAGCAGTAAAGCCTTCCCACAATTCTACTCCATATTATTCAGTCTAATAGCTTGCATGTTCCGGTTCTTCCGTCCTAGTAGGGACGGAGTCCTAACACCTAGGCTTTGGGAGGAGAAATAGCCGTAATTAAAAAACCGACGTTCAAAACTGACAGATAGAACTGCAGATACAACTAGTCAAACTAAACACTCCAGCTCGCTAATTCAAAGGAATTCTACCCTCAACACCGGTCAATTAGCTTGTACACAGCGTTTGACTTTCTCCCATTTTTTCCCTGCTTTTCCATCAGGTCTGCCAGCCACCAGTTTAGTACTTTCTCTATTTGCAGTACTCAGTACCTCCCAGCGGTCATCGAGTAGTATGTTATGTGACACAAAGCAAGCTCTGATCCAATATACGATCCACTGGTGATCTTTTACAGATATAATGGAGCGCATCCCTCGGAGACTTTAACAGCGAACCTTGACTATTCTAATACAATGCTCGACGGTCATTCTAAAACCGGAATATTTGTTGTAAATATCGTTCTCCAAAATCAGGGCAGCCGGTTTCTTGTAGGCTGCGACAACCGCTAATGATGTTGTATTAGCACTATCGACCAAAATGTATTTCTCCTCATCAAAAAAAGATTCGGGAAATTTACCCAGCCGAGAATCGTCAAAGACCCTATTGTCATGAGCAGATCCACAAAATCCGATGTTTGCGTGGCGGATCCGGCGGGCATCATCGCACACAATCATGGCCGTTTTTCGGTAGCGGCTTTTATGACTGAAATAGTTGCTATCACCAAGCTGCGGGTATATTTCAAAACCAATAAGGCGCCATCTACCATACCAACGCAATTAGGAAAT
>LRSR01002968.1:0-16904 GCA_001579985.1 Hypsibius dujardini
GACAGGCAGGCAGACAGACAGACATGGACACAGTTTTCTTTTGTACATTTTCTGCACTTTCCAGCGCCATTTGAGCTCCCACAACTCTCCGACGGTCGGTCAGGCTCAATCGGGATCCAGCTTAGCGTCTTCTTCAGCGAACAAATCGCTGCTGCATACCCCGACCGCTTCCGTTGCTCAACTCCAGGACGACCTCATGACAGTGCGCTTACGTGAAGCGGAATCGCTGGCCGATGCCAAGGAATCTCGGCAGAAGCTTATGGAGAATGAGTCACGGAGCAGTTTTCTGCAGAACCAGGTGCGCCGGCAGGAGGAGGAAAACGTCAGTCTGCGCAGAATGTATGAGAAGCTGCAGGAGCATGTGTCGGTGCTGGAGGAGCGTCTGCGGGAGGAGATGACTAAGCGGGAAGACCTTGAAGCTGAGGTTTGTCGCCCGTCCAACTCCTTTAGAGCCTAGGATGAACAGCCACAGAGCGCTGTATGCACTTGTTCATGAGACAGGCACACAGCCAACCAGTCAGACATGTAGACAGACAGACAGACAGACAGACAGACAAACAACCAGTCAGCGGTATAGACAAACAGACAGATTGATGACAGACAGACAGACAGACAGACAGACAGACAGACAGACAGCCAGACAGACAGCCAGACAGCCAGACAGCCAGCCAGCCAGCCAGCCAGCCAGCCAGACAGACAGACAGGCAGGCAGGCAGGCAGGCAGGCAGATCGTTGATCGAATGTGTCTTTTGCAATCTTCCAGCTTCGAACAGCAGACACGGCCGCCCGCATCTGTGAAGCCGAGAAGAACCACATCATTGCCGGGCTCAGAGTGAAAATCTCCGAACTGGAAGTCCGTAATGAGGAACTGTTGACTGTCCGCGTGCTGGACGAATCCAAGGTAAATTCCACATGTTTAAATTTCTTTTATTCAGTCTGCTTGTTCATCAGTAATGTATCAATGATTTAAAATAAGATAACATTAATTTTAAAACCTAGACATTCCATTAATATTGGAGAAATTTGAGAAACAACAAAATTATCAATAATTAAATCGATAAAAGAGATTGAAAATGTGAATATCATTAAATTGATTTAGGAAACTGAATATTAAAAAAAATTCTCTAAATAAAAATAACATAATTTGCGTAACTTAATTTGCCTGTCGGCTTGCAGAATAACGTCTTGCGGATAAGGAGTGCTAGCATGGAGGAAGACGCCTCGCTGTCGCTGGAGAGCGGTGATGTTGATTCAAAGCGTGATTCTCTTGCCTGATGAGATGATTATGGTCCTCGCACGCAGTAGGAGATTATATTACATTTCTGTGTATTATAAATGGAACTTATTTATGGAAAGATTTCAGCCTGCCCCGCTCATGCCTCTCAGAGAAACTTATTCCCTTTTATTGATATCTTCATTTATATGCATAAAAGGGATCGCTTTTTTCATCGTTAACGCGGTGGTGCGACTAGATGGACAGCCAGACAGACAGACACAGACACATTCAGGCAGAGGCGCATGTAGAAGCACAGAGACAGACAAGTTACAGACAGACAGACACAGACACAGTCAGGCAGAGGCGCATGTAGCAGCAGAGACAGACAAGTTACAGACATAGCCAGACAGACAGTGAAGCAGACACATAGTAAGACAAAGACGCATGCGAACGACAGGCAGGCAGGCAGGCAGGCAGGCAGCGGAATAGACAGACAGAAACAGACGTCTTCAGACAACGGCGCAAGCCGAAAAGTAGGCAGACAAATTACCGACACAGCCGGGTTGACAATGAAGCTGATACAAAGACAAAGACGCAAGCGGAAGACATGCAGGCAAAAACATACACTGACAGGCAGACAGAGGAACAGACAGAGACGCATGCCGAAAATAGACAGGCAACACGGGCAGACAGAACGAGGTAAAGACAGTAAGAAGACAGACGAAGAGACAGTGACTAAGAAAGAAGACAACCAGGCAACTAGAGGCAAGACAGTCAGGCAGATCATCGGAAATCTCGGAAATCTTCCCTGCTGAAGGAACTCACTCCGATGGTGGATTCGACGATGAAGTCCCAGCAGATGTGAAATGAGACTGGCAAAGCTTACTCCTCTCCCGAATTAGGAATTCAGCAAAGAAGAAAACAATCCCAGCCCACAAATGCACATGTGGGCAGGGAGATTAACAGCGGTGAATCTGGTGGAAGGCAGTGCTGCCCACGGACGAACCGAGCCCTCCTGGTCACTAATAGTGCCGTACTGCACAACGGTCTGTCCACCGTGAGGAGGAGAAATAGCACAACTTCTGGAATCCGATGGTTGGCCTGCGGACAGCTGAAAAAAAGAATCACCGTGCATCGCATCCTTTAATCACGCACCACCAGGTCTGTCTGAGTTTTGATGGGTTAGAAAGGTATTTTAAGGTCCGCGAGGCCGGACGTGAACCGGTAATTTAAATCGATCCAATACTGGCAGGTAAGGGAGACCGAAAGATCGAGCGACAAAAACGGACAGTGAATAAGGTGGGCAACCAAAGAAACAGACAGACCGATAACAAGGCAGGCAGGCAGACAGGCAGGCAGGCAGGCACAGCAGCAGACAGACAGACAACACGGCATGCAACCAAAGAAACAGACAAACCGATAACAAGACAAGGAACCAAAGAAGCAGGCAGACAGATAAAACGACAGACAGCCGAAGAAGCAGACATACAGATAACAAAACAGGCAACCAAGGAGACAGACAGACAGATGACATGACAGGCAGCCGAGCAAACAGATAGACAGATGACAAAACAAGAAACCAAAGAGACAGACAGACAGCCAAAGAAACAGACAAATAACAAGACAACCAATGAAACAGGCATCATGACAAGGCAGGCAACCGAAGACAGAGAGACACAGGCAGACAATATAGAAGTGCCGATGAACAAATCAAACATTCAGACAAACAGACAACACTCCGGCCGATAGACAACAGAACAAGTGGAGACAGGCAGCATGACAGATCGGACGGACATCCAGAAAAAACAGGCACACTGGCTTGTCAGACGAAGAAGACAACAAGGCCGTTGGGTGGCAATTGGGTGGCTCGACATCTAAACCACAATTGGCGCACAGGAAAAAACCTTGTCTACTCAGGCAAAAACATATCCCTTAGACCAGGACAAGAATTTTTTTTTCATAGCAAAATGAGCAGTGCCACACTTACCAGAATTTTGTTTGAGAGACGATCCAAGTCGGTTTTATATATCTTTCCTCACCACTTTTATCACTTGTTTCCAGCTTCTTTTTTTGCATCATCATCATCATCATCATCGTCATTATCCGACTGGACCAAAGCATCATTTCTTTTTGCTCTACACGTTCGTGCGTTTACAGCCAATTTATATTCTAGAGGCACATTTTTCACATCGACTGTCTGTTTTTTAATGAATATTATTTTTCCCCCCATTTTCTTCCCAGGCAGTCGACACGTCCATGTGTAATATTATTATACATATACAAAATATATATTCGTAATAACAACAACACAAAACATGGCTAAATATTCCATTTCACTTCATTCCACCCCTAAATATTCCATTCCATTCCACCTCTAAATATTCCATTCCATTCCACCTCTAAATATTCCATTCCATTCCACCTCTAAATATTCCATTCCACTTCCAAATATTCCATTTCATTCCACCTCTAAATATTCCATTCCATTCCACCTCTAAATATTCCATTTCATTATTCCATTCCACTTCCAAATTTTCCGTTTCATTCCACCTCTAAATATTCCATTCCATTATTCCATTCCACTTCCACTTCCACTTCTAATATTCCATTCCATTTCTACACAATTGACAGTTCTCTTTTCAAGGATAAATCGCCAAGAAGAACAGCGCGTCTTTTTAATTGGCTCGAACGAAAAAATTATTCAGCAAGATTATGCAGGGGGGGAAAAAGGTACGGCAGGACAAATATAGAGAGAGTAAATGGCAAAAGTGGTCATCAAAAAAAAGAAAGGGAAGAATTACCAAAGTTATTTTGTCCTTCTTCATCCATTTCGCACATTTTTCGCACACATTTTTTCACCTCTTCCTTACGCCCAAACAGGGCAGATATCTTGCAGCAGTTAAACGGAATATGAAAGAGAATTCACAAAGACAAACACACAACTCGATGGCGATCCAAATTTCATGCATGGCTCAAGAGAACTGCGCACTGCACACTGCGCATTGCACATTGCGCACGCGCGATGAGGAACACGGATTTTTCACGATTTTCTTCAGCAGCCTTTGTTGAGAGAAAATTATGAGGAAACGAATTAGAAATTCATTTTGCGGGGCCTGTTGACTTATGTCTGGGAATATTACTTCCTCCAACCGACCAGTAGGATAATCATGACAAGTTGGTGCGGGAATTATGAGTACCTGGTAAATGTCGTAACAACCACCAACAAGGAGGGAGGAGTAGGTGCATCATCAATACGCGCCGCCGTAGGGAGGAGCCGCGAGACGGGGCTTCTTCGCTGCCGGCTGGGCAAACTGCTGGAGACGCTGCTGGACATTTGAGGCTGAAGAGTAACCGCCTGTAAAATGGGGCGGGAGAAACAGACAAACTTGGTAACTTTCCGGAAATGGACGATACATGTCTGCCTATCAAGAAACATGTCTGTATGCCAAGATACATGTCTGTCTGTCTGTCTGTCTGTCTGTCTGTCTGTCAAGAAAGATGTCTGTCTGCCGAGATAGATGTCTGTCTGACTGTCAGGAAAGATGTCTGTCTGCCGAGATACATGTCTGTCTGTCTGTCTGTCTGTCTGTCTGTCTGTCTGTCTGTCTGTCAGGAAACATGTCTGTCTGTCTTTCTGCATGTGTGTCTAAATGTCTGCCTAAATGTTAGCCAGGGACATGTCCCAGGTAAGGTGTGTGTCTGTCTGCTTAGCAATGCCAGTCTGCACTGCCTGGATACATGTCTATTTCCCTGCCTACTTCTCTTTCATTATACATGACTGTCCCAGTAGAGGATGTCTGTCTGTTCAACCACCTGCCTGGATACAGGACTATCTATTGGCAATGCAGACAGCTGTCAGGCTACAAGATGTCTGCCTGTCTGTCCGTTTTCCCGGGACAGTCTGTATGACTGTCTCTTTCAAGTCACCATGGCTACGCAGTATACCTCCATAACCAGCCGGAGCGGTCGATGTGGCTTGTTGCTGAGCACCATATCCGGCAGCTCCGTAGCCGGATGAAGCCGGCGGCTGGCCGTACGCCGGTGCAGCGGACTGACCGTACGCCGGTGCAGCAGACTGACCGTAGGCCGATGGCTGCGAAGCGCTCGGTTGGCCGTACGCCGGTTGCGGGGGTGCCCCGTAGGTCGGCTGAGCGGCTGCCGCATACGACGGTTGCTGCTGCTGTTGCTGGGATTGACCCTCGTAAGAAGAGGGCGCGACCGCCGCGTTGTAGTCCGCCTGACTGGGATAGGCAGCGTACCCGTAACCGCTGGCTGCGTCGCTTGGCTAATAAAGTAAAAAATCATTCAATCAATCAATCAATCGAGGAGCAAAAAACGGAGAGCCAACTCTCGGTCTTGGTCCAATTCAATATTGTCTGTCTGCCTGTCAGTCAACTAGAATGTCTATCCGTGTGTCTGCCAATGTATCTATTCCTCTGCCTCTCTGAACGTTTGTCTGCCTACATGTCTGTCTGTCCGCATATCTGTCAACTATGTCTGCATGTCTGAATAATTTGTCTGTCTGACTGCCAACTGTGTCTGCATGTCTGAACATGTGTCTGCCTACATGACTGTATGTCTGTCACCTGTGTCTGCATGTCTGTCCGCCTATCTGTCAACTATGTCTGCATGTCTGAATAATTTGTCTGTCTGACTGTCAACTGTGTCTGCATGTCTGAGCATGTGTCTGCCTACATGACTGTATGTCTGTCACCTGTGCCTGCATGTCTGTCATACAATCTGACTCTGTCTAGTCTGTACGAGTTTTCCTTTGCCTGCCTTTGTCTCACGCCGATGGCCTTACCGGGTAGGAAGCTTCAGGCTGTGCAGCGCCCGATCCGTAGTAGCCGGTAGTGTCGTAGGCCGGAGCCGGCGCCGGTGGTGGCGCAGCTGCCCGAGGTGGGACGCCATATCCGCGAGGCGGCCCCATGGGTGGACGCGGCCCACGGTAGCCAGGTGGGGGCGGTCCTCGCACTCCGTGCGGTGGCGGCCGAATGGGAGGCCCGCTTGGCGGTCCATCGTTGGCCACAATATGGTGTGCCTGGATAGAAGAATTTGACAGACGGAATGAAAAGTCGCCACCTCACTGACGCGAAAACGTGAACAGAGAGACGAGCAGTCAAGCAAACTTATACACAAACAGACAGGCGAATAAACAGACAGACAGACAGACAGGCGGATAGACAGACAGACATGCGGATAGACAGACAGACGCATAAACAGACAGAAGCATAAACAGACAGACAGACAAGCGGATAGACAGAATGACAGACAGACAAACAGACAGACGCATAAACAGACAGACAGACAGGCGGATAGACAGACAGACAGACAGGCGGATAGACAGACAGACAGACAGACAGGCGGATAGACAGACAGACTGACAAACAGAAAAACAAGTAAACACCCAGACAACAAGAAATCTGCAGGTTGAAATGTACAGATATTTAACCCAGTCCAGTCAAATAGGAAGACAGACAAGTAGAACAGTTGATGAACAGACAAGAACTGAGGCTGACTGAAAACAGGCAAAAAAGGGACGGGATGGTAGAACGGTAAACGAAACAGACAGTAAAATGTCGTACCGGATGATTCGGATCGAGGAACTTCTTCAGTTCCGCCAGGACATGCGCAAAGCGAGACTGAATCTCCACGGGATATGCTGTGATCTCCACGTAGACGTGTAGTTCTTCATTGAGATGCGCGTACTTCGGATCGCCGCTGACTCGAGCCTCTTCCTCCTGCAAGACAAACAAACATCGGAGTATAATGACGGAGAAAAGCAGCCCCCGATAAGTCGGTCTGAATGTTTCACTGTCTGTCTGTCGGCCTGTCTGTCTGTCTGTCTGTCTGCCAGCCAGTCTGTCTGCCTGCCTGTCCGTCTGTCTGTCTGTCTGTCTGTCTGTCTGTCTGCCAGCCAGTCTGTCTGCCTGCCTGTCCGCCTGTCCGTCTGTCTGTCTGTCTGTCTGTCTGTCTTGCCGCCAATATGTCCATCTGCATGTTTGTCCATTTCGATTCTTCTGTGCACGTCTGTCTGTCTGTGCACCTGCCTGCCTGCCAGTTGGTTATCTGTCTTGGTTGTTAGTCCATCTGCCTGTCTCGCCGTTGTCCAGTTCGGGTGTCTGGATTAGCGATTTGCTTGACTGTGACGAACCTTGGTCTTATCCCACATGGAGCCCTTGCCGAAAATGAGGATTCGAGCTCGTGTGGCTTGCTGCAAGCCCTTCAACGTGTTGCCCTTCGGGCCCAGCAGTCGTCCGACAAAGTTGACCTAAAAATCACACAGACAAGGCCTCAACCATGGTAACCAACCACCGGGCCCTCCCCCTCTCTTTACTGTGGCTCAACAACCGGTGAAAAGAAATGAAAAAACGTACGTTTGGATATTCCTTGATGGGGATGAGAACTTTCTTGATCACTTTCACCGGGTAATCCTTGTGGACAATGATGTAGCCGTGCTCGTTCACTTCGCCTGCTCGCAAGCGTGACAGTTCTATAAAAATAAGACACAACCATAGCTACAGCTGGCCAGGGGTTGACTGATTTGGTGTAGCACGTGCAAAATGAAAAAGCATTGATTGATAGTTTGGCCAGTCAAGTCATACGTTTCCATTTGATCAATCAATCAAGCATACACTTATCGCTGTTCAAATCAGACAATCAACCAATCAATCGACCATTCGCCTATCGCTCTTCAATTCAGACAATCAACCAATCAATCGACCATTCGGCTATTGCTGTTCAAATCAGACAATCAACCAATCAATCGAACCATACGGCTATCAGTGTTCATGTTAGATAATCACTTCACGCAACTGATGCTAGCCATCCAAGCTGAACTTTTTCCATCTTTTATCACGCTTTTTCGCGCGATAAAAATTAAGCACAAGAAGAATCCTAATGAGAGTTTTGCAATCGATCACCGCAAGGGGGAAAGACGTCCTCGACAATTTCCCTCATCTTCCCCACCCCAATTCCACTCACCGCGCTCTGCCAAAGCCCGTACAAGCGGCCCATGAGCCCCCAAGGATTCGATTTCCGCCTCCACATGGCGAATATACTCCTCCACTTCGGGGGTGATGAGTTGAGAATGTCGAGGAGCGACGCCGTCGTGCGCGGGTGCTGACGTATCATGAATCTCCCCGTTCCCGTTCCCGTTCCCGTTCCCGTTCAAAATATCCTGCTTATAATCGCCCTGCTCCAAATTGATCATCTTGTCGCGTGCGTGTGGAAACGTAAGTTCGAAGTCAATCGCGCTGAAAGGACAAAAATTCATCAAGGTCGTGGCCGGAATACTGTGCTGTCGAAGCACCGAAGTGGCAGTATGAAAGTTAGGCAACAATTTTGGCCAGGTGGGAATCGAAGGACTGCAAAGTCCGATGCAATTCATACCGTTCTTCCATGACTTACCTCACTAAATGACGAGTTTTTGGTAGCGATAATCTTCCAGAATTCAAATTTGAGGGGAGACAGGGTGAAGGACAACGAGGATTGATTAGTTTCCAATGGGATAAATGTACAGGAAAAAAAGATGGCTGATTTTTCAAGCATGCCGAAAACTCTGCACTGTGCATCTGCATTGCGCACTGTGCGTGTGCATTGCGCACTGTGGACACTCGATTTCGTGACCGTGCATTGTGCACAAGGACATGTACACTGCGCCTTCCGCCCTTGGCTGATTGTGGTGACGTCACCGAGCTGAGTCACCATTTTTAAAAACACACCCGAAAAACTTCCGTTTTCATGCCATTTCCCCACCCAGCACTATTTGCACTGTCGTCCCACATTTTCCCCCATTACCAATTTCATATCTACACCGGATTTAAAGTGCAATTTTTCACAGCGAGTGGTGGGAAAATAGTTGGAGGCAGATCTCTGTTGTTGTTGTGGTTTTTCTTTGGAATTTCCCATTGAAGAAACCGTGAATTTGGATTCGGTCCTTTTTTTTGAACGGGAAATTTATCGACGATCCCGAAAGAAGGAGGCGGTGAGGAACTTCGTGGTCATGTCGAAGTCGGCGAGCAGTGACGTTGCCAGCGCGAGCTTCTCCACAGCGTCTTCTTCTAAGGGCGCTGTTTCCAGGGCGCGCAGGAGCTCCAGTCCCGCTTACTCGAGCCTCACGGACGTCCAAACAAGTGCCAGAGCTATTCGTTATATTTTTCAGGCGCGGTTCCAGGATGCCAATCACTTGCTGACGTCGAATCGGTAGGAGAAGGAATGGCAGGTCGATTTTTCCATTGGCTGAAGCGATTGATTGGCTGATTGGTTGCTTTGCATTTGAAAGCTTATGTGGGTGCTTGATTGATTGATTAGCTGATTGGTTGCTTTGCATCTGATAGCTTATGTGGGTGCTTGATTGATTGATTGGCTGATTGGTTGCTTTGCATTTGATAGCTTGTGTGGGTGCTTGATTGATTGATTGCGGGGTTCGCCTCGTTAATTCATCAATCAATCGGCCGTTTTCGGATGATTTTAATTGAATGGGGGTGTTTATGTTTCAGAAATAGCAGCAGCAGTGCCTCATTGAGTGCCACGCACAGTTTCGTAGCCTTTACGCAAGCGTTGGTCAGTTATGAGAGCGATCAGATTTCAGACGCTTTGGCGCTGTGGAAACAGACGGAAAAATTATGCAGTGCTTCGAAGGTGAGTCTCCCCTATTATGCTCCTCGTTTAATTTGGTTGGTGCATTTGTTATTTCATTCCGTGGCCTCCTTAAACTATTAGCAGAGATTCAGGCAAATACAGCGACAGAGAGGCAATGGTATATAGGCAGGCAGGCAGGCAGACAAACAGACAGACAGGCAAAATGACAGACAAAATGACAGACAGACAGACAGACAGACAGGCAGACAGACAGACAGGCAGACAGGCAGACAGACAGACAGACAGACAGACAGTCAGGTAGGCAGACAGCAATTAGCTTTTTTTGGGTTGATACATGTGTTATCTTTCAGAATGATTCAGCGGAAGACAAACTGGAGCAGAAAGTTCTCCTTGCCGACGCGAAAATCTGCTCCACCTTCCTGCAGCTCCTTCAAAGCGCCGATTTCGGCGGCCTTCTTAAAGGTTCCTGGGCCCTCCGGCAGGCCTGGAAACTCTACCAGTCCACCTACGAAGACCTGCTGAAGCAGATTGAGCAGTCATTCCGTCACGGCGAACTGAGCAAAACGGAAGTCGCCATCCTCCGGCACAACCTCCCCCACCCTTTCCAGGGAGATGGGCCCGCGGGCGGCTACACGGCCAGTGAACGTGACCTGGTATTGAGTCACTCACGACCGCTCTTCATGCGACTCTTTCAAATTATGGGCTTGGTCTGTTACGGGTTCGGATGCTTTCACCTGCTGTTGTCGCTGCTCCCAGGGCATCTACTTAAGTGGCTGAAATTCCTCGGCTTCGAGGGGGACATGCATGTGGGGATGCGAGCGCTGACGTACTGCATGAACAGTCCGGATTCAAAGTCGCTGCTGGCAAGGTCAGTTGTGAGTGTCAGATAGACACTTCAGGCAGGCGGACAGACAGACAGACATGTGGATAGGTAGACAGGCAGGCATGCAGGCAGGTAGACAGACAGACAGACAGACAGGCAGGCAGGCAGGCAGGCAGATAGGCAAACTTGATCCACATTACTCGAGGATATATGCCCTTTTTCTTAACCCTTTTTGTTCAACAGGATGACACTGATCTGGTTCCACACTGTGATCCAGACCTATTACGCAATCGACGAGGACCAGATGCAGGAAGGTAGGTCGTCCCATCTCTTGTCGGAGGCTTGCACATCCGCTCCACCCGCGGTGTTTGTTATTAGTTGGATGGGTCAATAGGAGGATTACATGACACTCTGTCTGTATGTCTGCGTGTGTTGCAGGAATCGATAGCGCGGGCGTGTTGTTGGAGGGACTGGACAATCCGCTGCGCGCCTCCCCGTTGGTGCAGTTCTTCGATTGCCGACTGATGCGATACAAGGTTGTTAAAGCGATTTTCTTCTTATGAGCACTGTCTCCGAAAGAAGTTATTGTTGTCTCAAATTTATGCTGATGGGGTCTGATGATGACCGTTTTCTTCCTGCACTCAGGGCAATTTCGATGGAGCAATTCAGTCGTACACAAGCTCGTTGGAGTCCTCGACTTACGTTAAAGAAATTAATGTCCTGTTGCATCATGAGATCGGTATGTATAGACAGGCAGACACACAGACAGACACACAGACAGATAGTCAGGCACACAGACAGACACACAGAAAGACAGACAGACACACAGACAGACACACAGACAAATAGTCAGGCACACAGACAGACAGACAGACAGACAGACAGACAGACACAGACAGACAGACAGACAGACAGACAGGCAGACAAACACATAGATAGACAAAAGGGCAGACAGACAGAGTTTTTTCTTCCAGGAATTCTGCGGTTCCAGTTGCAGGAATGGAATTCTTCAATCGATCACCTGCTAAAGTGAGTACATTGTCATTATTATGTCATTTCGACACATGACCAATCAAACCATCACACCTTCGCCGGTATATTCGCCCTTGCAACTCATACTCATTTCGGCCTGTTTCTCAGGTGCTTTCACGAGGGACGATGGGGCAAAATTTTATACGCCTACCTAATCGGACGTACGTTGACCCGTTGGACTGTGTCTCTTATCATCCTTGCCTGCCTGAGTCATTGATAAATTTTACAATTAGGTTTATGCGTCTTTTTCCGCGGCTCTCTAGTTACATCAGCTGTAGCTTAAATCAACTTGCTTAAACTTTGATAAAGTAAATTTAAATTCCGTATAAATAATTGTTAAAACAATTTACAAAATAAATATTAAAATTATATTTTTAAAATAAAATAAATATTAAATATTTCGTTGTTTAAATATTTTATACTTGTTTATTTTTATTTATTTAAATAAGACCTCTTTTGCTGTAGTGTGTTATGGAGTGATGAAGGACGTGGCGAAGGCGCAGGAATTCATCACGCAAGTGCCCGGTTTAAATGTGATGAAGGGCGCACCGCTCGAGATGTTTCTCACGGATCGCGCCACACTCCTCACCAAAGACCATCTCTCCAATCCGTCCATCTGCTCCCTGTTAGCCATGGAGATTATTTACTTTCTCAACTGCCCGCAGCTGCTGCTGGAACCCTTGTCGCGCTCCATGATGGCCGGTAGGGAGAGAACGATCTTGTCCGTTTCCCCTTGTCTGACTAATTGAATACAGACAGTATTATCTAAACCAGCGGCTGTCTGTTTGTCTGTCTGCCTGCCTGTCTGTCTGCCTGTCTGTCTGTCTGCCTGTCTGTCTGTCTGCCTGTCTGCCTGCCTGTCTGTCTGTTTGTCTGTCTGTCTGCCTGTTTGGGTATTGTCTCCCTGTTTGTCACTTCCTCATCTGCTTGCGGCCGCAATTTGTCTGTGTATCTCTCTGCCGGACGTTTCGATTCCTGTTTCTTGCCTGTTGGTTAGTTTTTTTTATTATCTATGTATGTTTTATGTATCTATAGTTGTGCGTTTTCATTTGACGATGCCAGTGTGTGTGTGTGTGTGTGTGTTTGATCCCGGATCGGCAGTCATCCTCTTTTCGCCGATAGGTCTAGAAGCTGTGACCAATCCCACCTTCATCCCGCTGCGATACTTTATCCAAGGCAGACTACATGAGGATCTCAAAGAAACCAAAGATGCAATTCAGGTCAGTTTTCTACAGCAACAGACAGACAGACAGACAGACAGACAGACAGACAGACAGGCAGGCAGACAGGCAGACAGGCAGGCATACATGCATTGAGTGCGGCAAATCATCTAGACCGACAACCAACATTGAAACTCTTGTAAAAATGCATATTATTGTCTAGTGTTATCGCGAAGCCATCCGGATGGGAGACCAGTTATGCACGTCAAAGAACGGGTTCGTCTCTTGCGGCGAGCACGTCCCCGCCTTCGCATCTTACGAATTAGCCGTCCTGCTGTGCAAAAGCAAATTAGTACGTTTCCACTCTTAAATGATCACTCTTACATAACGTCCCAGGCTGCTTACCAGGTTATTTGTCCACTGTTAGACCTTCGATGAGGGAAAGGAGTTCTTCGCCAAGTCCGGTGACGGCTACAAGGCCTGCCATTTCCGCAATCGACTGCACGTGAAGATTCACCTGGCCAAAAAAGCGTTCGGTGAAAGCTGAAAAAAGGCTAGGCAACTATTTAGAGACGTTGTTTCAGACATTCAGACATTCTTGGGTACAATGTGTTATGCGATTGTTTTTGCGGTATTGTTTTCTTCAGTTTGGTCCTTTTCACTGTGATTGCTTCGTCACTGGTGCGTTTATTAGAGGGTTAATTTAATTTCAATCGCTGGCGGCTTGACAGACAGACCGACCTAGTCATTCACTCTGATTCACAACAAATTTGCGATACATCATCTTCGATATCCGACTTCAGTTTGATTGCCCATCAACATGTTTGGGTATCTTCCAGTCTGGTCTGTCACCAAGTTTTTTTCATTTGTCTGTGCTCTGTCGTCTACTCGTATGCCTGCCGGTCTGATTGTCTCTATGACTGCCTGTCTGCTTGTTTGCCTGTCTGCGTATAAGTCTGTCTGTTGTCTGCGTATATGTCTGTCTGTCTGTCTGCGTATATGTCTGTCTGTCTGTCTGCGTATATGCCTGTCTGTCTGTCTGCGTATATGCCTGTCTGTCTGTTTGTCTGCCTGCGTATATGTTTGTTTTGTCTGTTTGTCTGCCTGTCTGTTTGTCTGTCTGTCTTTCTGTCTGCTTGCCTACCTCTGCTGACTGTTTGCATGTTCGTAGATCGAACCCCTTCCGCGTCGTTGTGTTGATTGCGTCTCGTCATTAATAGCCTCGGTCAGTGCCATTGCAGCGCCATGCGAGTTCCCCTAACACCAAGCGCCCACGTACCACAGTGCGCACTGTATCTTTTCGGCATCCGCAAGTGTTGCGTTTTGCCATTAGCCCAACGTGACCGTGGGCGGACTGTGACGTCCACTTGGAGCTTCTTGGTACTTTTTTGTGAGCCATTCCGTGAAGAAAATCACAGTTGACATGACTGATTCATGGCCGCAGCGAGTTGTCAACAAAGAGTCGACGCGGTCGCAGGCACACGTATATTCCGGGAGAAGATTTGTTGTTTCGGCTCTCCGAGATGCCTGGTTTGAGGAGGGGATATTTTTGCTCGGTGTCGGTTTCACGATCACGAGCTTCTTGAAAACCAATATGACTGTCGCATTTGCGCTGACGTAGTCGGGGGCTCGTCAATTAGCACTCTTTTCTGTGCATAATATTTCACACACGATGAAGTGGATTGCCCGGCCCACTCATTTCGTTCAGTCCGATTTTTGGGAGAACTTGCTAACCAGCCAAACACAGACAAGCAGGCAGGCGGGCAGTCAAGCAGACAGACAGACAAACAGACAGACAGACACACAGACACACACACACACACACAAACAAACAGACACACAGACACACAAACAGACACACAGACACACAGACAGAAAGACAGATAGACAGATAGATAGACAGACACACAGACACACAGACAGACAGACAAACAGACAGACAGACAGACAGACAAACAAACAGACATGCAGACAGATAGACAGACAGACAACGTAGTGTCTCTTTGATGACGCACGTCAATTACATTTGGAAACAAGTTTGCAGACAAACATATGATACAGGCAAGCAATTTTCAGGCAATCATTCGTGCGGGTCTCGCAAAGTCAGCCTGTTTTTTCGCAGTCATCCGCATCTTTTTCTGATATCACGGTGGTTCACTCCCCTTGCTTGCGTCACGGTCGTGTCAAAGATCGCTCTGCAGCCCATCTGTAAGGGGCTGCCGAGTGTCAAAAAACCACATCGTCAAAAGGAACAGCCGCTCATCGTCCGTGCAGTTTCCCTCCATCTCTTTCTATGCCAGAAATAGAACCCAGCTTAAGCAAGCATATGCCTAAGTGTTCTATCCCCAATACCGCCACACAGTCACGGCATACGTACCCCCCCCCCCCCCCCATGTGGACCACGAACCTCAGACACACACACAGACAAGTCACTACAAACTTGAGTTCAAACAACCGACAGCTGCGGAGCTTATTTTAGTGTCTGCCTATTTTCGTCTTGCTCTTTCCAGTCACGAAATTCCTTCTGACTGACTAAATATCTCCGCATGATGATAGAAATTAAGGCTGAGAGGCGAATGAGTCAAGTACCCTACTGCAACAGACAACCCACAAGGAGCTCCAGTCATGCCTGTGGAAAGGAAAGGCGTCGTGGAAACATTCAGTCATTTTTTTGCTCCGCAGACCGTCGACTCGCATTACACAACCTTCCACTCTCTTGCGCGTTCCGAAATTCCCACCGAAGAAGGATCTTTTAGCTCTCACACTTCCGGCTTTTTTCGCTCATCTCGCGATGGATCTTTTTCTGTGTTTTCAAGTGTCCCGCTAGACGACCCGTCTAATCAACAATCAATCAGACGAAACTGTGGTATTTAGTTTTGGTCGTTTTTCCGTGTGCTTTTTTGGGGATACTTTTGGTGTGGTGCCTGAGGATGTCGGGACGGCGAAATATTGAACCGTATGATGAGGAGAACGATGAGATCGCAAAGGAAAAGAAAATAATTAAGGCGAAGATGGCCGCCGAGGCGATTGAGGAGGCCAAGAAGAAGGCATTGGCGCCACCGCCTGTTGTCAGTCACGGGCATCCCGGATCGGCGGACCTGGAGCAGCTGATGACGTGCTGTATCTGTATGGATCGGTTTCGGGTGCCGAAGATGCTGCCGTGTCAGCACTCTTTCTGTGCTCATTGCTTAGAAGGTACGTCATACGTTCTGTCTGTCTGTCTATCTGTCTGTTTGTCTGTCTGTTTGTCTGTCTGTCTGTCTGTCTGTCTGTTTGTCTGTCTGTCTGTATGTTTGTCTGTCTGTCTACTTGCCTGACTCGCTGTCATGTTTTTGCTCCAGATCTATACAACTGTGTGAAGCGCCAAGTCAAGTGCCCCGAATGCCGGACGGAACACCACTGCTCCAATCCGGAGAATTTTCCCACCAACCTCACCATGGTCCGCTTCATGGAGGTCCACATCGAGGCGATGGGCGGCGATCCGGCGGACGCCATGACCGGACCGCCACAGATGCAAAAATGCGGGGTCAGTATACATGCAAATGTGAATTTAGATTTGCTTCCTTGGTGTTGGCGGTGAATGTGCCCCCATAACTGCCTGCGTAACGTTTTTGGAGTCTCTAATGGATGTTTATGTGAATGGAAATTTGGAGTGGGCCCATTACCTAATCGGCTGGATCTCATCTCCATCTTTTCTGACTCGGGTGGTTTTTTTTGGCAGGTCTGTGGTGATAACGCAATGCTGCTCAACTGCGGCCACTGTGATCGTAAAGTCTGCACAGACTGTCGCGACGGTCATGCGGAAACGCTGAAGCGAGAGCTCACTCGTCTGACTGGACAGGTCAAACGTGGGGTGGTACGTGCATTTTATCGTTTCTACTCGTAGACAAACAGGCTGGAAATCAATTCAGGCAGATAGTCCGACAAACAGATTTTCAATCCGTCAGACAGATAGTTAGGCAGGCAAGCCTACCGACAGACAGGCATGCTGACAGGCAGGCAGGCAGGCAGGCAGGCAGGCAAGCAAACAAACAGACATACAGACATACAGTCATTCAGACATAGAGAC
>LRSR01002970.1:0-20773 GCA_001579985.1 Hypsibius dujardini
AACTTGTACTCTAGCCGTCCATACAAACAAACAGGACCCTAGAGTGGCGAGCCAGCGAGGTGAGCGCAAACGGGCAAACAGTATTTTTGTCCAAAATTCGGCGCTTCGCTTTTGACCATTTTAAAATGTGTGCGGGTCTCTTCGGGGGTCTGATTTCCAAAACTTTCTTGAAGCATTTTCGAAAACTTAGCATTTGCAAAAGAAGCTGGTATTTTCTGATTCAACACAAACACTGTACTCTATCAAAGACTATAAACATGCGCGAGGTTAAACATATTCAAGAACGGTTTACACTTTATTTGGTTTCAAAAACAAGTTTTTGAACATTTTTGGAAATTCCGGGGTTTTGGGAAATGAAGCCCCACACCTTCAAAAGCTATGTCATCCATCGGGAATAATAAACCAAATTTCGGATTGAGCTTTGTAAAATATTATCCCTTTTGCCTGTTTATACACTCCTGGCCCGATCTTGGTTGGAAGGAGATCTGTAAGGAACCCAAAGGGGCTCCTTTAGGTGTGGGAAGGTTTGTTGCCCTTTAGAGTCGAACGTCTAAAGGTCTAAATTCTTCATCCAACTGTGGTTTCAGGCTATTTGCGAGGATGCGGACATTTGAAATTCCATCTACAAGCTGTCGGGCGGGATAAATACACATCGAGGCCACGTCCATCCAACGGAGCTCGAAAGAAAATTTATGAATAACACATCCATATTTAGATATTAATGGGATTTGTATGCCTGTTCAC
Source organism: Hypsibius dujardini (assembly GCA_001579985.1). Lineage (NCBI taxonomy): Eukaryota > Metazoa > Tardigrada > Eutardigrada > Parachela > Hypsibiidae > Hypsibius > Hypsibius dujardini. Next base: position 745 of record LRSR01002970.1, read on the forward strand.
TTGCATTTGCAGTTCCGTACACGATGTTTTTCTTTACTGGCGTAAAAAAAACGAATTCTTTTTTAAAGCAGTCTTATTGGTGACCGCAAATGTTCCTAACCTTGTCTTACGGAACTTGCATTCTGAAAGACTTACAAGGTCCTCCCCTAATAACTTATTAACAACGAATTTCACTTTCATTTTTGGAAGTGCAATGGTGTTGCCCTAGTAAACTTATAGGTCATTAATTTATCGGACGCTGTTTTTTCTGTTAAATTACAGCAACGTCAATGGGCTTGAAGTAGCAAGTCAGAGTGAACTTTTTGCAGGCACGATTCCATTTGAGCAAACGTCTACCCTTTTATGATGCTGTTTCATTGGGCACGGGTAAAAGCTAAATTTAGCTAAACTAATTGCGTTCTTGAGTCAACTGAAAATAAATTTGAATTCAGTTTGATTTGTTTGACTGGCTAAGGGCGAGATTTTTACAGGTAGTTTACGGAATTATTCTCGTGAAATTAGTAGACTAGTTTCCCATTCTTATTATTTTGTTCAACTGATTTTTAAAGTATGGAGCGCCCACTTTGTCAAAAGGTTTTTAAAGTTTTGCTCAATAGTTTCGATGCGCATTAGTTTATTTTAACTCAATAAAACCATTGAGCTAAAATTATTTAATGACCATTGAACCTATTGAACTGAAATTAACTATTGCCCAATGAAACTATTGAGCAAAAAATATGTCACTGAGTAAAAATTCAAAACTATTTTGAGACAGCGGGCGCGCCATACATAAGTAGCCAAAAGTTTTAGTTTAGTTAATTAATTTTGAGAAAATAATAAAGCTGAGAAGTGAAGTTTTAAAAAAGAATTCGAGTTTTAGCTGCGTTTTGTAAAGTTGTTTTTTTTCGTTTCATTATCAGCAAATTCTACCGCTAATCTCCATCGTTACAGAAGCCATCAACAGACACTCCTCGATTTAAGCACTGACATAACCCGACACTGTTGAGTGAACAATTTGAAGAAGAAAAGACTAATTTAAAATGGGGGTCCTGACCAGCACGACTGCGTTATCTTCCATCAGATCGAGCAGTGGCTCTGTCAGTGGGACTGATGCCGCTGATCCCGCTTTGGAGTTGGCCAAAAACACCCATTTGCACCTGGAACGCCGTGGTATCACTGAAATTGCAAGTGCACACATCTGTCCTTCTCATCTCAAACAGTAAATGATGCTGCGCCGATCTCCAAGCTTCAATAATGATCACTAGTTATAGGGCCAAATGTGCCGCTGTCCGAAATTGACCGTCCTCTACCTCTTCGACAACAAACTTCAACGGGTCTGCAACCTTGAATTTTGCCTCAACTTAACACATCTCTACCTGCAAAACAACCACATCAGACGGATCGAAAATATCGCATCATTGGTGCACCTGCAGAAGCTGTAAGATGTTTGTCTGAAACTTTGCATATGAGTTTACACTCTGCTCTACAGACGTAGCGTTTATTGGTTCCTGGTTAAATTTGTGTTTGCCTTCTTAGATTCCTCAGCAACAATCGAATAGCAATCCTTGAAGGCCTCGAGTATAATCAAGAGCTAGAAGAGCTCCATATTGACCACCAGGCACTGCGGGACGGAGAGACGTTTGATGTGTCACCGATAACGACCGATGCTCTTTCGGTACGCACTCACTAACTATTCGTGTTATATATGTGAAACCATTTGAATGCCTCAAAAGCGGCTTCTGAATTTAGATAAATATTATTTTATTCTATAAACACTTAAATTGATATCGATAATTAAACACACATTTTTATTTAAAATCAATTAATTTAGTGTATTTAGGATATTTAATGCATATTTATAACTTAAATCCGTGGAAAATCTTTCCCATAAAATAAGCTGTACTCAAAAATAAAATTTACTTGCGTATTTAAATTTATTGAGTATTTCATTAAACTCAAACACGTTATTTAATTAACACTATTGTAGTCTATATTAAAAAGTAGAATTAGTTACATTAACTAAAATTCATCAGGCCATCTTAAAGGAGTTAGTTGAAAGAAAAGTACATAAAACTATATCAGGGCCTAATAATAAGTTATCATCAAATTGTGATTGTAACTGCCTTCTTAATTTAAATTTGCAATTTAATTTGGTTTTGTCATTTCAATTTCTTGGAAAGCCAACAAACCTAGACGCCACATTTCAAAATGTAATTAAGACCATTTTTTGTAAATATGAAATTATATTGTCAAATGTTTTTCGTTTTCTAATTTTTCTTAAATTAAAAGAGGCAAGGCTGTTCAATTGAATAGTTAAACGTTTCCCACACCGTATGTTCTTTAGCACTCCCTAACGTTTTTGGACATTGCGGGAAATGAAATGTCCGACATGAGCAACATCCGGGCCTTGAGACGTCTCACGCACCTGCGCGCGGCTAGAAACCAATTCGATGATATCATGTCAATCCTTCCTGTCCTGCAGAACCTTCCTCAATTACTCGAAGCGGACTTCTCAGGCAATCCTGTCTGTAAGACCCTTCGCTACCGGGAAATGATTGTAATCGCCAGCACCAGCATTCGTAAGTATTTAAAAAATGTACAAATGATTAGAAAAGACAAAGTACATCAGCAAATAGCTTAGTTCTTTTTGTCATTAACTTCAAGCTGAAAAAAATTTAGTGTAGTACGTTTTATGACTAAAACTTTTTTTGCACATAGTTTTAGTCAAAGTTAATGAACTAACTTTAGTTTACTTAAATGCATGTCTATTTTAGTAACTAAATCTTCGCTCACTTTTTTCGAAATTAAAAAAAAAGGTGTGAGACTAGGAAACTGAAGTTTAGTTTTGGTTCAGTTTAGTTTTGTCAACTCTAAAAATGATTTTACTGCAAAAAAAACAGAAAAAAAAGATTCATTGACTATTGCTTTTAGGGGTCTTGGACGGAAGGGAAGTGAGCGAGACTAACCGGCAATTTCTCCTTCGAATGAAAGACTCCCGCAGTCGCACCAGTCTTCCGTTTCACACAAAACCGAAGCAAATAGTCAGTTCCGGATTCTCACGGGAATTCACTCCACCCTCAAGCAGTCCTCTTATGAAGACCACATCTCCCCCGAAAGTTGTTTCAAAACATATTCTCCCAGGCCTGAATGCATCCTTTGCGCCACGACAGTTTGCAACCTCTAAAGCCAGCCTTCAGCCACAGGGCTCCAACGGTCCGCTCTACCAGCAAACGAGTAGTTATGTCGAAATTCCTGAAGATTTTTTACAAACTGGCCAGACAGACGGACAATTTGGAAACACAGGCTTGATGCCATCGGTTGACATGAATGAAAGGCTGGCGCATAAGCATTCCTTGGGAGAGGAAATGTTTCCTCCCCAAAACTGGAAGCTATTTTGAAGATTTTCAAACTAAAGATAATCTTGCCTGATTACGCTTCATGTGCTGTAAACCTAAAACTATTAATTTCGATGGGATAGAAAAACGTGTCAATTTCCATTGTCACACTTACATGCTAACCAGAGGCTCGTTTATGGCTCTTACGAATCGGAACCGGGGCAAAGGGCAAAGGACGAAGTGTTGTTTTTTTCAAGATTGAAGCCAAAATTAGACCTCTAGTCCCTAATTATTTAAACTTGTGTCTGTGGGGGTCTGATTTCCAGTGGGCCTTCTGGAATTACTGTTATTCCTCGATAGATAGCGACAGTGCACGGGTCACGTGACGCAATGGTTGCCCGCTGTACACGTAACGTTTGCCCCTTTGCCTACCATCCACTACGAGAGAGCTGTGTGTACGACTGTATGGCATGCGAGCTACAGGCAGGGCATACGCTAACAAATAGGGAGGGGGATCAATTAAAGGTCACACGCTCATGCGCTGTCGTCATTTATCGAGGAAATACAATATCACAGCATGGGATGAGTATTTAAAGGTTGGATATATGGAAGTGAAAAATGATTGAGCTCACTCGATCGCAAAACGTGCAACAAGAAGACTTGAACGTTGCACCGTTCATTTGTCTTATTTTTCATAAGCTTCCGAAACATTTTACTTGGTTTGTGGCGTTAAATATTCCGATGTATTATTTTTAAATAAATCGCAAGTTAAAATCCCTCACAATGAATGACGACGCGGTTGAAGGGAAACATTTCCAAGCATCAACCTCACGGTTGCACGGATAAAATTATTTTCTCTAGGGAATTATGTTTTGTTTAATTCTATTTTTTAGTGGTCTTTGTAATTCAGACTCTAAAACGCGTGTGAGTTTATGTCAGCGAAAAAATTTACTGACGTTGAGAAATGGTAAAGATTAAGAACTTCTAATGCGATATATATTTCCTTATCCCATCGTAAAACGTATAATCTGTTTTCCTGGAAAATGAAACGACCATCCAGACGCAGTTCAAGATTCGCCTCAAAATTCTTGGAAGTCACGCAAAATATTTCAACTTGATGCTCGCAGGAGTTAGACGTGAGCACATGTTCTGTGCTTCGAATAAACGCACGACATTCTTTTTTCCACGCCTTTCTTATTTTGCCGTCGAATTTTAAGATGAGTTCTAGCGTGGATGGAGCCGAGGTTGTTGTTTCAATACCGGAAGCCAAGGACTTCATCAGACGATGCATGGAGAAGGCAGGAGCGACCTGTGAACACTCCCACCTAATGGCGGACGTCTTAGTCATGGCTGACCAACGTAGCCAATTTTTCCCACGGTTTAAATCGCCTTAGTGAGTCGGTCTCACCAACGCATAATCATACGCTGTCACACGCCTCATAAACGCACCAGTGTACATCTTTTGCAGTCAGATCATACTCCTCGCGTCTGTTGCTCCATCCTTCGCAAATATTGCGGTCTTGTTATAGATCTCTACGTGAGGGATATAAAAGCGAGGTTTTGTTCTGCAGAGGGCCAACCCACCATCATAAAGGAAGCAGCCTCAACTGCACTAGTGGATGGTCACAACTTACTTGCTTTGTCAGCATCCATACGTTTAGTGCTCTAGCTTAGATACTGCGGAAAGACAGACAAGCAAACATATAGTCACGGAAGGAGGCAGGCAGGAAGAGCGCGGGAAACAAGCAAATATACAGATATTTAGAAGAATGACACACAGAGAGACAGACCCATGGGCAGATGGATGAACAGACAGTCAGACAGACAGACAGACAGACAGAATGCCGTTATAGGGCTGTCCGTAATAGCCCTTTTAGCAGGCCTTGATTTTTGCTCAGTTGGAGCATTGCTTCTAATATTGTTCACGGTATCAGTTCACGGAAAGTAAAGTACAGTAGTAAACGGACTGTTACATTTGGTTTACTGCGGAAGGGCCGGTGGTTGGAAAATTCGCAATGGACACCGCGATAAGGAAAGCAAAGCAAAGGAAAGTGGCGTTGGTTGGGTCGCAGCAAGAGGTGCATCAGTGCCTGACTTACCGGGCGAAATCAGATTGATAACTTTATTGAATGCAATGATACAGATTCCGCTCTCCTTGTTTTTCCAGCTTCGAATCATTATGGCATCGCCGGCTATTACGGACTTCTAGCCGCCCAACAAGGTTTCATCGGAATATCAGTTACAAACACCAGCCCCGTCTGTGTTCCTACGAGAGCAAAGACCGTAAGCTACCCAGCATATACCTCAGTTGTTATAACTGAGTGATTTTTTTGAACTTTTAATCACAACAGTCGCCGCGGGAAAAGTTGAGATAGCAATGCGAAAGAACCATGCAATTCCGGCGGTATGGGGCGTGGACTCAACCGGCACGGCGACCACCAATCCGGCAGATGTCTACCACGGTGGTGGACTCTTGCCTTCAGGAGGTCAGGCAAAAAACAATTTCGTCAAACGAACCCTGCGCATTGTGTCCATGTTCATTGAAAGATCTGACACGTGTCAATAAAGTTTTGGCGAGACTTCCAATTCAATGACAATTGTTGACTGAAATCATTACAACTATTAAACTGTTTAAAGTTCTAATGCGTCTTCACTGCTCGTGCTTGTCAGTTATTCTGTCTGCGTGTCTGTTTATCTGTCTATCAATCAATCAAAAGCCCTAGAAAAGGCGCAAAAACACATATACAGACAGGCAGGAAAATGTGCGACCTTTTAAAACAATTTACTTGGATCGCTGAATGCGCTTGCGGACTCCGGCGTTGTAGAGATTCTTCTCGAACTGGGCGAAGGCATTCTCCGCATCGGGTTCTAGAGTGGATACCTGCGAACGAAAATATAAAAATTAAAAAGTATACAAAGAAACAATAAAAAATTAAAAGAAGTTTACCTCATGCCAACTGGATTCCACCATGCCGTGACCGGCATATTTGGCGAGGTAGGAGATTGGTCCACCCTTGGACTACTGCTTCGCGGCGACTTTCTCCACTTCGTACAACAACTTGTGAAAATAAATGAATTTCACTTAATTTGATACTAATTAAATTGAATTAAATTAAATGTACGCTAAAGTATGTCAAATATGTATTCAAATTAGTTGAAATAAATTTCAAAAACATCTTTAAATTAATTTGAAATAAAGTTCACAGTAAATTCTCGGCACGGAAAGCAATCAGGGAGGGATCGCTCCTTTGACGACGCCTGGGCAGCACGGAGCCACAGCTTGCGTTGACCGACGTCTTCACCCGTAATTTTTAGCCACTTGACCTTGTCCTCTCCCAAATAGGAACGGATGACATTAACTTCTCCCGGGTTGGTAGCTGTAATGCATAAACAACAGATCAATCAATTGAACACATTGAGAAAAACACAGAAAGCTCAATAGATCAATCAATGTAACCTGTAATGGATAAGTTCGGGTGCATTCATGTACGGAAGATGGATTTGGTTTAAGGGAGCTGGGACCACTGGACTGCACCTCGGCAGGAGCGGAGTGGCTGCCGAAACGGGAAAATTCGGTGGTTGAAGGTAAAGAAATTCGGGTGAATGGATGTGAGTAACGCGTCCATCACGTCTGGACTGGCGCACGTCTCCGAGAGTGTAGCCTTAACATTGGGCCTGAATGGCTTCCGAAAGGCCGAAGAGAGCCTCCTTCTAATTCGCAACCCCGCAAAGATAGGCTTCCGCCGCGTGGGGATTACCATGGAACGCGCTATGATCCACACGGTAATTGTCCACGAGGAACTCCAGGTCCTTGCTGCCGTAGGCCGGATGTGGGGACAGCGCGGCGGAGGAATCCCAAGCGGTACAGCAAGGGATCGCTCGACCTACAGGGAGGTAAGCACACAATACAAGGTGGAAGTAGTGGACGGGATCACCCAGTTGCTCAGGTTTGAAGAATTAAGTGAAGAATTTTATGAAGTAAAGGAAGATCTAGTTGCCACTCAGGCAACTAACAAGGGAACAATCACAAGTGCAAATTTCCGATCGTGACCAAACTTTTTTTTTTGAATACAATGTCCCCTAAAATGATTTTTAAAAATATGACTCGCGGCAAAGAGTTCCCCGTTCAACGGGGAGAAATTCGGGAAGATCTCAATTGGCGCAAGTACATTGCAATAGTCGAGCGCTTGATTGAATGATTGAATAAGCGCTTGATTGACGGCACGTAACGACACGTACAAAAACATGTGCTGTGCGTGTGTGCTATGCTGGTTGCGTACTCAAGTACAAAGCAGTTCAGTAGTAATAAAGTATTTTTTTGACAATTTTGTTTAACAAAATTGGACAAACAACAACAATTTTTGAAGTAGCTAAGGCCAGATTTTAATATAAGAAATAAAAATATGCGTGTTTTGCCTAATTGTTCCCAAAAAGAGCATCTATATTTCTTATATTAAAATCTGGCTTTAGCTACTTTAAAAATTGTTTTGTTTTTTGTCCAAGTTTGTTAAAAAAATTGTCCGAAAAATACTGCAGTAGTACTGAACTGCATTGTACTTGAGTATACAACCAGCACAGCACACACGCACAGCACACACGCACAGCGCAGCACATGTTTTTGTACGTGCCGTTACGTGCCGTCAATCAAGCGCTTATTCAATCATTCAATCAAGCGCTCAGGACTATTGCAATGTACGTGCGCCAATTGAGATCTTCCCGAATTTCTCCCCGTTGAACGGGGAACTCTTTGCCGTGAGTCATATTTTTTTAAATCCTGTTAGGGGACATGGTATTCAAGAAAAAAGTTTAGTCACGATCAGAGATTTGCACTGGTGATTGTTCCCTTGTAAGTTTAAGGGCAAAAAAGAAAGCGCTTTACTAAATGGAAGCTGTCCCGTGATTGGAGTCTCCAATTGGAGTGTTGTCGTTACGTCGCCTGGAATCCACACTGGAAACTATAGATCTCCACGTGTATTCGTCATTCAATTCCATTGCATATTTGTGTAATTTGGGTAATGAGAGTGGTATTTGCGCAATAGACCATTGTGCTGTTTTTTCCGTTCTTTTTCGTTTTCGTTATTTTGTGTTCCCGTACCCCGAATCGACAATTCCCTGTAGACCGAACGTACAGTTCCCGTCAACGTTCCACGGTCCTATACCCGAAATCTTGATTGTGATTGATTGATTGATTGATGGTTGGATGGATGGATGGATTGACGCAGCTGAGAGACCTAAATTCTGACGTGTTGGGTCTTGCTTCGAACCTTTTTTCCCTTTTGTGATAATACTGTCTTCTATCGCGACAAATGTAAATATAAACACCGTTCACAAATTTAGTGTACTGCGGGAGTTCATGAGACTACGTATTGCAGGATCGGAGGCAGAAATGAAATGAAATGAGCGAAAAATTGCAGAAAAAGTTCATCCTTTGTTTTAAGAGATTCGGCGCCAGGAATTGAGATGAATTTGCGAGTAGATTGTAGGCGAAAAATGGCGACATAAACTGCAGAGAATTTTGACGCAAAACGAACATTCGGAATTTTGTTTCCAGCAGTACGAGTACACTGACTACACGCCACTGAAAATAGACAGAAAAATAGAACTGGGACTGATTGCTTCCAATTGGAAGCGTCGTGGCTCCAATTGGATTCGTGGCTGTGTGTTCCAACGCCAACAAGACAGCTGTTTCCATTTCAAAAATTAGCCGTTTTGTAATTTTAAAAACTCGCGCATTACTTGGTCTAGCCACGCCTACGTAGGCTCTGAAATAACTCGAATTTTTCTCTTCATGTTTTGTCAATTGGGTAAGGCACTTAGAGCACCCTTTGCGTAAGAAAACGAGTTCATCTCACCACTCCATTAATATGCACCGTAGAACCACATGTCAAATCGGCGAGAAAGCCCGTCCACTAAATTGATCACGTGCAAAAAATTGATCACGTGGTAACTTCCCTGTAAGTCGAGCGATCCCTTGGGTACAGGAATTCCGCGCGATGGAGGCAAATGGGAAGGGCGTCGCGACCGGCGGGATATGGTCCACCGCTAGGGTGCAGACAGAAAGAGAGACAGAAAAAGAAAGAAATAAAGAAACAGTGACGTACGTTGTCTCTGACTTCAAATGGTGAAGGATGGTGGCCATCTTCTACTAGCCGGGAGAAGTCAACGTCACCCGTTTCTGTTTTGGAGAGGATAGGTTGGAGTGGATGGACATGACCGGTGGAGAAGTCAGTCGACGCAAGCTGTGGCTCCGTGCAGCCCGGGTCAAAGGATCGCTCCCTTATCGCCTTCCGTGCCAACAATCAACCCTCAGTTTTGTATGAAAATTAGTATTCATCTAAGATTTATGTGCATTGATTTGAAATTAATTTGCAATTAATTCGAACTAGTTTAATATTTATTTGACATAATTTAGTGTTTGTTTAATTTAATTTAATTTGTTATTAAATTATTTACTTAATTTTGCTGGTTGATGTAGAAAGTGGAAAAAGTTGTCGCCCAACATGAGTCCAAGGGTGAAGCAATCCTACCTCGTCAAATAAGAAGGTTTCGGCATATAGGAATCCCGTTAGCATCAGGCTAACTCGTTTTTCTCTTTTGCTTTTTTCTTTTGTTTGTTTAGCCTTTTTTATGCTTCTTATATTTTGTTGCAGGTGTCCACTCTGGAACCGAATGCGGACGACGGCTTCGCCCAGTTTAACGCGGACCTCTTCGACACCGGAGTCTGTAAGCGCATTAAGCGCTCCAAGTAATTTTTTTAAACGGCAGATGAAGGTCTTTTCTGCTTGCCTGTCTATTTATGTTTTTTTTTTGCCTTTTGCCCGACTATTTTTCCCCTAAATTATTTTTTTATGGTTTTTTCCAGATGCTATTTTTTCTTGCCAGAGTTTTTCAGTTTTCTTTTGCCTGACTAGTTGTTTTTGGCTTTCGCTTTGAAATATTTGTAAAAGAAAAAGAGCGCCATCCGGTTTGAACCGGCTACCCTAGTTACGGGTTCGACGCCCGAAATATATGGCCGCCAATTTATATACTTGAGTATATAAATGGACGGTCAGGTTTTTGCGAGCACTGACGTCGCACACATACACATCTGCCTTCACTCAGGCATCGCTACCCTAAATAGCCTGCACTGACCACCGGAAGTGGAGTTACCCTTCTGCGCCACCGGCTCAGTATCATCTACAGTACGACTACTATGGTCAAGATACGCCCTATTTAAGTCTAGTTAGCTATTTTGTACTCATGTGTATGGATGTTCTCTTGTTCTTATTGGTTGTTCATGGCACAACGCCACTGTTCAGTCTGGTTCTTAAAGAGAAAAACCGCGTGAGTTTTCTCACGCGGACGCGAAATGAACTGCTAAACTTTTAACCTGCGCGGTTTCACGCGGAAACCACAAAACGTTAAACGACGCGGCACCACGCGGCATGATCCATTATAAAAAAGCGACGCGGCGCGGCGCGGCATTGAACTCCAATTTGAAAGCGGCAATTATTAGATAGACAAGCGACAGTATGTTTGAGAATTAGACAGGCGACAGTACAAAATCTACAGTATGTATGACAATTAGACAGTATGTATGTATGTATGACAGTATGTATGACAATTAGACAGGCGACAGTACAAAATCTAGAAACACAGGAACTAACAGAACAGAACATGACAGTTTCGTAGAACAAGCGAACACAGGAATAATATATTCGTCTTCAATCAATCAACAGTACAGTATATTCATTCATTTTGTGGTTTCCGTTCGTACTATAGAGCGTACGCGGCGCGGTTCGGCGCGGCATAATTTGACCATTTTTTACGCGGCACGGCGCGGTCTTTCCTCTCTACTGGTTCTCTTCCTATTTGCATGTGCTAGGTATATACTTTGGTTCTCGTGTTGTGCAACTACATAAGGTCGCTGCTGCTAAGTTTTATAACACAGTATAGTTAGACAGTAGGAACCGTTTAGATATAGTACAGTGTAGTAACAGTACAGTATGTAAGTTCTTAGTTTTCCAATCCTTTCTGGAGTCACTGTGCACATCCGATGAGTGCTATTCCATCAACCGCTACACATAGAGCCACAATTACGCGTAGGCGTAGCAAGGTTACATGCCGATAACTACTAGTGTTGGCCGCCATGCCATGATTCTGCGGGCAGGCGATCCCGAGCGCAAGGAGGAGGAAGAAGCGAACCATTGGCTCCCTGCCTGGCTGCGCCGCACCGGTGAGGGTCAGCAAGTGCGCCTTTAACTGATTGGTTTGTTGTCTGTATATTTCTGTGTCTGTTTATCTGTGTTTGTATGTTTCAGATTATCTGTCTGCCTGTCAGTCTGTTTATCAGTCTATCAGTCTGTCAGTCTGTCGTCAATCAGACACACACCCTAGTGATGGGTTCGACGCCCAACAGTAATGGTCGCCTATTTAGATACGTGAGTGTATTAATGGACAGTCCCCAATGCAAAGTTGTGTGCCGCAAACCGGCGGTTTCCCGTTTCTCAGTACTTTTTACGGGCTAGGGAAACCGGCGGTTGCGGTACAGTGTACGAGTAAAAATCTGCTGGGGAAGCTACTAGCTAAGCGACGGGAGTTGTCCAGGCGGTAAACCAGGGCTTTCCCGGCGCAAAAAACAATGGCTGCCCGCATTATTGCCAGCGTGTTCCGGGCCCCGTAATTATGTCGCTTTTCTGTTCCCGCTGCTTTTCCGTTCAACTAAATCATGCGACTGGAAAAATGTTTTTCTGCTATTGGTTCAGACATATTGATACTATTTCCTTTCACAACGTCAAACAGTCCACCATGGCGTTTCAACTTACAACATATAGTATCCCACAAGCGATTGTGGTATTACTGTCGAAGTACAACTCAGACCTGGCCAAAATTTGTACTGGTTTGATATCTATGGTCATGAAGAATTTCAGTAATTACGTATAAAATAGCGGTCGAATAATGCAAAACACATCCGCTTAAATAGAGGCAGTTGTATCTCAGAATCATAATATCACTAGCTAACTGAACATCAGGGAGTGTTGTATTGTCATGACCTATAAAGCCAATAACTTTTGTGTATAAAATCTAGCTTCTTGGCTTGGGGAGGGTTTTTTGCACGAGCATGTTTACCAAAAACCATATCTGCGCCCAATTGGATTTTCAATGTAGTGCTCGTATTTTTCCAGCCGCTGCTTTCTGATTCACTGGTGTTTTGACGTGGGGGATCAGAATCTGGGGCAGCTTCAAATTTTCCCGCAAATAGTTCGGGTCATGCTGATGGGCATCATAATTGGCCTCGAATTTAACGTTTTCAAACTCGTGAACTAGGTGAAACAGGTTGATTGGCAATAGGCCACCAGATAGACAGACAGACAGACAGACAGACAGACAGACGGTCTGCGACGCGGAAGGTGTTCACTTTTTTCCACTGCCGCGTTTGAAAGTTCGTTCGGTTCCATTTATATTTTACTTGGAATTTTTCACACTGACAAGATCTGATGAAGAGACATCGGTGAGACGAAAGAGTAGTAAACAAATTTGCCGGGGAGAATTGAGTTATTTTCTTGACAGTGTAGATTTAGAACTTTAGGCGGTCTCTAATTATTGGTGATTTGAAAAACTTGAGATTTTTTGAGTGACAAAAATTGATAATATTTTATGATTTAAACTTTACGAGGGCTCCATTGGTAATCAAAAAATGACCATTAAAGTAGCGTTGGAGAGAAATAGAATTGCAATGATTGGACTGACAACTCCAATGGAATTAGGACGGACTGCAATTGGAACTGACTCAGCAATCATTTTTCAAAAATGATGCTTTTGCGTATTTTTTTGCATGCCATTTCCATCGGTCTCGTCTTTGCATCCGGCTCTTGTGGACAACAACTACACGGATCATTATCGTCGACGTCCTGGCGGAGCAACAGAGAGCCGGGTGAGCAGGAAACATGCTCGAAAGACACTTGCCAAAAGCCGAAGCGGTATGCCAACGGTCCATTGATTGATTTTACGCATAAAAAGGACTGCAATGACATTAATTTGATTGATTGGTTTATTGACTTACCTAAAAGGCCGAGATTGGTAGGTCAGAACTAGCGGTTGATTGATTGATGGTTTCGAATTACTAAATCGATTTTTTACTTTTATTTTTAATGGGCTTTCTTTGAGTGTTTTCCACAGGTTCATTCTTTATGATGTGAATCCCGGGGAAGGATTTAATTTGCGACGCGATGTTTACCTTCGAGCTGCGGTTTTTGTGAAGGCACTTAACGTAAATGATGAAAAAAGCGAATGGACGCTGGTCCTTCCGCCTTGGGGCCCGCTTTATCATTGGAAACGGCGAGATCTCAATCAGGAGGGTCTACCGTGGACGTTATTTTTCGATTTACAATCCTTCAACGAGTACGTTCCAGTCATGGAATTCGACGACTATTTATCCGGTAAGGTTGGCGTTGCATCCACAGGCTCATTCATTAATGGATTGATGGATTGATTGATTTTTTTTCCTCGTTGATTGATTGATTGATCGATTGATTGGTCGGTTGATTGATTGATTGATATATGTCTGAAGTTTCAGGCGGTTAGAAATTAAAGTAATCAATCAATGTGCAGTTGATGTGTTCGTCTTGCTTTGCCCACGCAGAAATAAGTTTGTTAACAGATAAATGAGATCGAAGCTTCCGCCGGTGATTTTTGCAATGCATAAATTATTCAATAAGTTGGCCTTTTGAAAATTTTAAGCTGCACTTGTATTTGTCTGGTATTTGTCTGGATTTTATTTACATATTATTGGTTTTCTTTTACTCGGATAATATTATCAAGTTGACTGTTGAATGAATGGAAAATATTATTATTTTGAGTCTCGTACATTGATCAAAAGGTGTTATTGGTAATATCAGATTTAGAAATTACTAGTAAATTGATAGGTAAATAATTAATTTATTACTCTGATTGATTTGATTAATTTGTTTAATTGAATTATTTGATTTATTTCTTTTGATTTGTGTTTATTGACGTTAACAAGGCTCCCTTCATACAATTTTGAGTTATTCCAATCCCAGTTGTGCGTTTTGATTTATTTTTGCCTACTCTTTTTGTAGAGCGGAAGGAACCAGTGATCGACAGAATGTTCTATCTGCTGAGTTTCGACCTGAGCAAGATCGATCTACAAAGTGAATGGCTGCTGGAGGAGACAAGCTGCTCCGAGGAAGCCGGCTTTCCCTATTCCCTCCACTCCAACAGCAACAATGTCCGAGGCTGGTTTTGGGGTTTCAACGGCATCCACGCCAAGAAAATAACCTGCCATCGAGCCTTAGGCACGGCCGGGGCTGTGCTTCCGAAATTATTGGCACAGACAACTCCGAAGGACCAGTACGAACATTCATTACTATTTCTTTCAACCAAATTTATACTACATGTCCATACTTTTTTTCAATACCTCTAGCTGAATTTTTAATTTTTTCAGTTCTTACCCTTTTTCTTGTGTGTGTATGTGTTTTATTTAAATCTTTTTATCAATACATTAGCTGAACGTTTTCAATGCCTTTATAGAAATTTTGATTTTTTCGAATAAATAGCTAATTCCTATTAATTTTTATATCTGTTAATCAATGTTTTTAGTTGAATTTTGTGGTTTATAACTATTTTTAGTTATTTTTTAAACCTTTTTATCAATGCCTTAGCTCTACTTTTCCAACTCCTTTAACCGAATTTTAATATTGTGGCTAATTAGTTAATTTCTGGATTTGATTTTAAAAAATGTGTATCAGTTCATTTGGCTGAATTTTAATTTTGGTGATTAATCAGCTAATTTCTATTCTTGTTTTTGAATCTGTTTATTAGTATCTTTAGCTGAATTTTAATTTGTGATTTGTTACCTAATTTTAGATAATTTTTTAGTTTGTTTATAATGCTTCTTCGATTTACTTTTATTTTAAAAATAATTTAAGTTAAATTTATTATTTACTTAGTTTATATGATTAATATTTCCATTTTGGTTATTACTGAGTTTGATATTTTAGGGGTTTGTTCTTCCTCTTGACAGTGCTGTTATGTTTGAGCGATTAGAAACGCTGCTGCACGATCATTTTGGTGGGAAGGAGTACTGGGAGGTACGCGGGATGAGAAGCTGACGCAGTCTACCAAGTCGGCATCTTTATCTTGTTACATTACATCCGTTTCAGGCACGCCGAAGCATGCAGTTTGCCTTACCGCTGTTGCAGTTGGCTCTAGACTTCCGGAGAGAGCACGGACTCATCTCATCAGAAGACGGCGACCCATTGTCAGCTCGTCTGACAGATTGGCGCACAGTCAAGGTACGCCTCAGTGGGATAAAAAAATCACGATTCATTGTCTCATGGGAGAATGTCTACTTTTTACCAAGACTCTTGCCATGTGTGTGTATGTAGAAGTCTTCTTTCAATGCTTGGAAGCCATATTTTCACTTGCCTCTGGATAAAGCACATGACGTCTCCCGTTAAATCTGTTTTATAGTCCTCTCGCTGTCTGTCTGCCTGTCCGTCTCTCTGTCGGTCTGTCGATCTGTCTGCCTGTCCCTGTCTGCCTACCTGCCTGTCTATTTGCATGTGCCTTTCTCTATTTCGCTCACGAGCTGCCTGCCTGCCTGTTTGCTTGTTAGTGTGCCTATATGGTTTTTTGTCAATCTGTTCTCTGTCTACTTGTATGAATGTGTGGCTGTCTGTCACTGGGTCACCCATCTATATTCTTCCTCTACATGTATGCTTACGTACGTTTGTTTTCTGTCCCCTTTTGTACTTTCTGCTTCTTTATTTGGAAGTCTCTCACTCTATTGGCCTGCTGGGGGCTCCGTACTTTTCGACCTGTCACTTCCCTGCTTCTTATAACATCTGCCTACGTAAATCCCCACACGCTGTTGCGCTTGTCTGGCTCGCCGGGTGACAGATTGACCAACCTCGCTTACCGTTTATTAGTAACATAAAATGTTTTCTTTTAATTGTGTATTCATTTTAGCCCCCACCTGGATCCGCCAAAGGTGGACCGTACGTTTGCGCCCACCTCCGTCGGCAAGATTATCTCCGAGCTAGACCCGACGCTTGCCCATCTATGAAGGAGGCTGCTGAGCAGTTACGAAAAGTGCTACAGCAGCAGAAGGTGTCCACACTCTTTATTGCCACCGATGGAAGCCCTGACGGTTCGTCTGTCATGTGTCGCAATTGCATGAGCACAGCGTCCAAAACTCTTATCTTCTTCTAGAGATGAAAGAACTGCAGACCGAGCTGCCCAAATTTAGTGTGCTCTTCTATCGTCCGCCTGAAGATGTGGTCCGAAAGATCAAGGATGGCGGGAGTGCAATAGTCGAGCAAGCCATTTGCAGTCGGGCACAGTAAGTTGTTTGTGGGTCTCCCTCAAATGCTTATGATTTTTGCTATTCTGCTTGTTCGTGTACATTTGCTTGTCTGTTTGTTGTCTTCTTGCCTATGTGTCGATCTGTCTGTCTTTCTATCTTTATGTCTCTTTGTATTTCTGCCTGCCTGCCTCTCTGTATATCTGTCTGTCTGTCTGCTCATATGTCTCTGTCTCTCTGTCTAGATCTCTGTCTCTCGGATTGGTTCTCCACTATAGATTACACCATTAATCGTTTTTCTAACTTTCAGATACTTCATCGGCTCATATGAATCGACCTTCTCCTTCCGAATCCAGGAAGAACGAGAGATCCTGGGTTTCGCTCCGGACAGCACATTCAACCGCTTCTGTAAAACATCCACTGCCTCGTGTGAGCAGCCAACCAGGTGGAAAATTGTCTACTAAATCTCCCGACTGTCCTCTAACTCTTCTTTCGCATTTGAATTTGAATATCTTTTCATGTGATATCACGCTGGCCGTCATAGCTCCTCTACTCAAGTCCCTTATCAGCCATTTTATCCCTTCTTGTTTCCAGTGTGATGTGACTGCTACACTATTGTACAAATGAACCATTGCAGAACTCAATAACTCTGGTCATGATTAGACCCGTTGTCATTGACCAGACAAAGAAAAAGATTGGACGGACGATGGAGACGTCTGCTCCGAGGAATTGACAAGCAAATAAACAGACAGAACAGAAAGATATACAGATAAACAGACAGGCAGAAAGGAGACAAACAGATAAATGTAGAAGGTGAAAGTGCTGATGTGGAAGCAAATTTGTCTGGCCGTACGTAGTAAAGAAAAAGTAAGAATAGTAGTAATAAGAGCGTTAACAAACAAATGAAAGATTTGTTGCCGAAATACAACGTAACGAGAGAAAACAGTTGCCGGTTAGAAGAAGCAGATTACGCATGGACTGATATAGATAACTAAAAAAATGGTAAATGAAACGGCGGCTGACGACGGCGCGCGACGTATCACAGAACCGTCTCTTTTCCCCATTCCGGATGTACTCCAGCGCTCTCTTTTCAATTGCAGCATTTCGACAGCTCCGATCGCGGCTTGGGCAGTGGCTGTGCTTCAGGAATCTGTAAAGACCAAACCATAACTTATGTATCGACAAGGTAATGATTAGCCATTTTATATACACTAGTACCCCGGCATGTAAATTGAGTCAAGTAGATCGAAAACAGATAAAAAATATGAGTCGATGGATACATATACGAACGAAGAGACACAAGCAAACAGTCAGGCAAACTCAGAAACAGATAGCATACCCATAGTCAGACAAACGCAGATAGACTTAGGAAGCAAAGAAATAATATTAAACCAAAAATGAAGTCAGCAATGGAATTGCACAGCCTCGAAATGGACGAACCTTATCCTTATTGGGTCCCTTATCCAATATCGCCTCTGATAGTTCATAAAAGGCCCGTTCAACATTAATGTTGGCTTTGGCACTCGTCTCCAAGAATCGAATCCCGTGCTGCCGTGCAATGTCTTCGCCACGCTCCCGACTGATGGCTCTTCGGTCTTCCATATCACACTTATTCCCCAGTAACATTTTCTCCACATCCTCGTTTGCGTGCTACAGCACAACCAAAAACACACCAAAATTAAGCTTCAATTTTCACAAAGTCAACCTGACATTGTCACACCTACATATCCAACCATAAACGGGTCAACTAATTGCAGCAGACAGAAAAATAACCGAAATTACAGAGGGTAGGCAGATATTTCGACGGACGGCCGCCGTGCAATACACAGTTAAACATCAGGCAGACAGAAAAGCAGGCGGACAAACAGATAGAGCAAAGATAAAGGTTAGAAGAACGACAGGCAAGCAGACAGAGACCGACACATAAACAGGCAGATACACGCATAGACAAAATGCAGACAGATGGACATATAAATAGGCAGGCAGACAGGCAGATACACAAACATAGGCAGACAAACGAACAGACAGACAAGACAAATAAGCAAGCAGGTAGACAAACACGCAGACACTCACACCAGCAGATACTCAGAAAAGCTGACAGAATACAGACATCAAGAACTCAAAAAAGCAGACAGAATACAGACATCAAGATAAAGACCAACCTCTTCGATATTTCGGAGCCACTTTGCAATATTGTCAAAGCTCTTGGGTTGTGTTATGTCATAGACCAGCATGATGCCCATCGCACCGCGATAGTAGGACGTGGTGATGGTGTGGAAACGCTCCTGTCCTGCCGTGTCCCTGTGAGTGAACAGACAATCCAACGGAAGGAAATGAATCAACACAATGTAAACTGCTTGTTCGATCAAATCAAAGCCTCATGGAGGGTGTAATTTATTATTACGAGCAATTGTCTGCGCTCACTCAGTCAGAAATGAAGTGTCTCACGTCACACAAACAACAGATGAAAAGTACAGCGAGCAAAGACACGGACACAGACACTCTATTGACCGCCACCACTGACACGCTTCTCAAACAGATCCACCCTGGTTTTTTCTCTCTTTCAAACAATGGCAGCTCGAATTGCAGTCTAATCAACCAACCAAGGCTGCTGCTTAGAAGTGGACTCGATCAAGTAATCGCCAAATGTGAAGTAAGCAAGCAGTCAATAAAGTAGATTTGATTTAAAAATATAGTCAATGAAATCTAGTTGGCCAATCAACCAGCCACGATACAGCTAACCATCAGTTTGTACTAATACATCAATCAACCGCTCGGCAGCATCTTTAACAGAGCCGAAACATTTAACTCATTCTCCAATCATTTTTTCATCATATCCGAGTTCAATGAGCTCCATCGATAAACAAAATATGCAAAAGAACGCCAGCAGTGAAAAAAAAGGAAGCCGAAATCAGCCGCCTCATTAATTGACAGTTGGCCACATACAATAAAGTCAATCAAGACGAAACAGCTAAGCGATCAATCAACCAAATACAAAAGAGTTAACCAATTGATTGCTGATTGTTGTTTCAATTGATCAATCAACCTATTGAATGCATCTTAACGGCATGACCACCATTAATGCGCCTATCCTCCACTTTTACTCACCATATCTGCAGTTTGATTTTCTTCCCTTTGAGCTCGATAGTCTTTATCTTGAAATCGATGCCTGAAACGGAGAAGAAAAAGCAGTGTGAGATCCAGAACGACAGTAAAAAAATGGAACATCCTCCGGAGTGTCCCAAAAAATTGCCCTTCCTAAAAGATGAACCGCCACGCACCAATGGTGGATATGAAGGTGGTATTGAACGCGTCATCGGAGAAACGGAACAGAATGCACGTCTTTCCCACTCCGGAGTCGCCAATGAGAAGGAGTTTGAAGAGCAAATCGTACGATCGCTTGGCCATTTTG
>LRSR01002971.1:0-10812 GCA_001579985.1 Hypsibius dujardini
CAGACAGACGTAGCAAAAGGCAATTAGATTGGAGGGTGGAGATTTTCTTTCATGTAGCCCTGCTGCACCCTATGCTAACAGGGATCGGTTTTCGGAGAAGTGTGGAGCGTAATTCTCGAGCTCTTTTCCGTGCGACCTTTCCGACCAGTGCGTACACTACACGTGCAGTTCTCGCGATTGTGGTCCACCCTTACTCGATCTCGACTAGGTTTTACGCTATTTTAACAATTAACGCGAGGAAATCAACTCAAATGGGTGAATGTGTTGTCGGGCTTGTAAATGTCACGAAGATCGCTCCCATTTCATTTGCCCGGAGCATCTTCTTCATTGGGGTAATCTCATTGCATTTACCTCAACCCCAAGAAGATGGAATATCCTACATACGTAAGCCTTGTTATATAATGTCTCATTGCCTGCGTCATTGTGAGCTAATTTTACTGTACTCTAATCATGGCATCACTCCGTTCTTTATACGTATATTTCACCGATACGTCTTGAAAATATCAGTCAACCCTAATTACGAATAAGACGTCTTAGAATATTAGGAATTTCACGTGTTACGATCATTTCCCTTGATTATTACGGTGTCTGATTGGAACTACGGGATTTTATCCGCAAATTCAAATTACAAGCGTGTTGGCGTTGAGAATCACCGCGAATGTAAATTTAAAGAAGGATAATTACTTGTTTTTTTGCAATTTTTGCAATTTCCCAAGGAAAGAAGATTACGTTGACAAATTCATCAGCGGTAAACGTCAGCGTCTGGGTATTAACTAACAAGAAGCAAGGTGAATTGTAAGACACTCTTAGCCCTTACTGTAAAGGCATTGTGGCCTTCACAATTCGGTCCGCTTTTTCATTTCCCCAAAAATGGGCGTGAAAATACCAAGACCTTGACGTGTGTGTCTGTGTGTCTGCGTCTCTGTGTCTGTCTGTCTGTCTGTCTGTCTGTCTGTCTGTCTGTCTGTCTGTCTGTGTCTGTACGTGTTTGTGCTGTCTTTCATGAATTAAGCACAGCTGTATATGAATTTAATCAAAGGGCGTGTTCACGCCTTTTTTTCATTCATCCCACCTCAATCGGGAGAAGTCAGTCCAACGACATTTCCGGCACTCCGCGGTCGGTGCCCGCGAGCATGCTGACAGGCTGATCTGATCCCAAATCACGCGTGATTTACCCGTGTTTTCTCTTCCCTTTTTGTCTTGCTGCCTTTTTGGTCTGCCGCCAAATAGAAACAATAAGACCTCTTCACGAGGGACACCCTACTCCCCCCCTCCCTTAATAAAAAGGAATCTTATTGTGCATTTTTAATATATACCTGAATGAAAATATTAATAATTAATACGACCCATATATTGGGCATTTTTTTATATTAAAAAAATATCTGTTGATATTTCAAATATAAATAAGTTTTTTTTCAGCTTTCTATCAGAGCGGGTAAGAAGGACGTAAAACAATATATGATATCTTATTATTTTTGTTTTTTAAGATTTTTGTTTGTTTAACTTTCCTCTAAAAGGTTTGAAATATCAAATAATAATAGCTGAAATCAAATTAAGCAGTTTCGTTAATATTTAAATGGGAAGGTATATAGTCTGCCCAAAGTTTCGAACTAAAAAAACAACTAAAATCGGCCCGAAAGAGGGGAATTTTCCGTTTTAGTCGATTTTAGCTGTTTTTTATTAAAGATCGGTCTCATAATACCATGGAAATCAATGAATGAGGAAATGCAATTTATAGAACGACTCTGGAGACAACCGAGTTGTGCCGAGTTGTGTAGCTGCTGATAAGAAGGAGCTAAGATAAAGTGCAAAAAGACGTGTAGTACGTGTAAAAGACGTGTAGACGTGTAGAGTAGACGTGACCCTCGTCAAGTATTTTTTATAATTTCCTACCAGGCTATAGTCTTTCCTCCTCGCATAATACTATATATGTGAATTATATAACTAAATATGTATTATATAAATAAATTAGACATGTAACTATGGTGATATTATACACGTATATTTTTATAGAGTAACATATAAATGTAATATAAAATAATATTTTTTAAATAAAAAAATAATTAGAGGATTAAAATATACAAAAACCAAAATATATATATATATGTATTAAGATCCGTGACCGATGACAGCCTTGTTACCCGCGTAAACCACGTACGGCGTACTCTGCCTCCCTCCCCTCCTTGCGACCCGCGTTCTTAGTTGTCCTGTTTGACCCTTTTCTGCGCACACAACATCCTCGAATCCACTCACTTCCCTTGACGGCGGTTACGTACACACGACCTGGCTATTTTTAAATATGATCCCAGTCACAGGAATAACGAGAAATAACGAGAATTGAACCTGTCATTTTTTATTGTGTCCCTCTTTTTGAGTGAAGCAACGGAAAACGCGACCGCACAAATACGCCCACAAAAATGTACACCCGTTTCCTTCCTGTTTTTATTACGGCACCCAGGTGCAGTGTAGATATCCGCTGTATATTTTGAGATGCCCCATGGGGGCCTTGTCGATTGAGTGCCCCCTCTCTTTCTCTCTTTCCCCAAAAGCCCCTTTCAATAGATCCTAAAAAGGCTGAAAAATAATGGGAGGTGTGCCCGCGTTTCCGGGGACAAACATGGCGACGATGAAGGAATGGCGCGCCCAGCCTAAATCCAGCATTCTTTGCGGAGTGCGATGTGGGACTGTAAACATTGGCGCTGATGGACGGACGGCGACGTTCAAATGCTACCATAGGGGTAAGTGTTGGGGGGCCTTCGCGCAGTCAGTGCTTTTGCGCAGACCGGAACATCACTTCCGGACTTTGGGGAATGATTAACTCGACTTTTTCACCCATTTGAGCGCACTGGCTCTATCGATTTACAGTGAATGAAAACGCTCCTCCTGTTAGCAGACAGTGATCATGAATGAATCACGGTTCGTCTGCCTGTCCCGCTGTGTGCCGGGTGCTAGTGTGTCCGCTCGTCTGTCTGAATGTTTGCCCACCTGCCTAGTCTGCCTGTCTGTTTGTCTGCCAGTCTGTCTGTTTTTATATGACACGTAATCCTTCTATTTCGGGCTGTTTGGCTTTTCGTTAATCTATACTGCTTTTATCGCCAACCAAGGATGTACCTATGTGCCTGAGTGCTGGTAGGGAAGGCGATATGTTACCTTTTAGTCGTTGCGTCTTTGCATCGTTTTCTAATGGCCTGTCTGCCTGTAGCTTTGTATGTCTGTTTATCTATCTACCTGTCTGTCTGTCTATCTGTCTATCTGTCTGTCTGTCTGTTTGTCTGTCTATCTGTCTGTCTGTCTGCATATCTGTTCGTTTATCTGTCTGTCTGCCTGCCTGTTCATTCATTCGCATACTATGTAACGACGAAAAGAAGAGCCAATACTCCATCTGAACTGTTTCGTACTAGTATTTCAAACGGGGAAGTCCGAATCATCCAAACTACTGCAGATACTTCAACAGGCATCAGCAGCAGGCATCCCAGAATTGGCGATCAAATATTCCATAAATAAGTAACTTCCCTTATTAACCACCCGAAAATTATTAACCACAAGCAAATTCACTTTGTATTGGAGAAGAAGAAAGCGATCAAACTCCAGCAGAATTGAGGCCGAGTCGGACGTCGCGGTCAGTCGCGCGGTCTGAGCTCTCCACCTGGATGATCCCGACGCCACGAATAGTCCTTCCAGACGGCGTGAGCCGCGCCCGCCATAATGACTCCCACGGCCAAGCCTTGCGCGGCAACCCGGAGACCGGTAAAGTAGAGAGTCGTGGAGACAGCGTCGCGTTTTGGTAGCTTTCGGTATTTATAAATGCCTGAAAGCAACAACAAACGATATTCCCCGAAAGAAGACAGCGTCAAATACCGATTCAAGCCGATCCGTAAGAAGTTCATGAAAGCCACACATTTTTTAAATATTATAAATTTGATTCAGTAATTAGATTTATATCAATGTTCAGCTTCATTTTATTTATTTGTATTCAATACCCAAGAGTACTTCTTATTTGAAATAAGATCCATGTTGCAGTATTCACTAAACGAACATGGAAATTATTTTACAAAATTATTTATCATTTTATTTAACTATATTATTTTGTATATAGTAAAAACTGGGCATACTGTACTGTCGCGACCAATTGGTGCTGCGTTTTAGATCTGCCGTATATTATGACTGCAGTGAAGCACAGTGTGGGTGCAGTCATAATATACGGGTGGGTCTAAAAAGCAGCACCAATTGGTCGCGACAGTACAGTACCGTATGCTCGTGATCTCAAAGGATACTTTTCTGTCCTATCCGTCAACTTTAACCAACCGGGCCGTGCCTATTCAGTGCCCTTCACCAAATTACCACTGTAGGGACAAAAATCAATCAATCGAGCACAACGCGTAAGCTGTACGAAATCAGCCAATCAGAGAGCAGTGAATCAGATTGATCGTTCAATCTAGTGCAGGGCCATACCGAGGGAGGAGGGGTTTAGCTGTCCCTTGAGATCGCGAGCATACGGTGTATATATATATATTATATATATGTGTATTTATATATATATCTTAAATTTTAAAATACGTTTTACTTAACACTTCCTGATTGGAATAGGGTTAATGAAATAAAAACATACAGTGTAAAGGCTCACAACTCATTTTTTGGCCTAAAAAATATTGGCTTTCTTTGAATATGAAACAATGAATGAATCAATCCTTACCGTATCCAGCCATGCTGAGGAATCCGACCATTCCGATGGGGAACACGGGCATCTCCGAAAACTGCCGGCTCAGCCGCTCCGTCAGTGTCGGCGGCGGCGGATGCTGATGCAGCTCTGGATGGGCAAACTCATCGTACGTTTTAAGCTCGCCATTCTAAAAAAGCCCCGAGGGAACAAGATGGAGAATTTCGATGAAAATCAAACCGACTGATCAACCGATCAAGCATTGGCCTTAGATGTGAACTGATTCGATAATCAATCAATCAAGCCGTTCAGCCGATGCGCTAAACTGCCACTCACCGTTTCTGAGGTAGTTTCCACGTTTTTGTGGGACATGGTGTCGACCTTGGCCCAGCGTTCGGTCAACTGATGCTGCACTGACATGGAGAAGGGGATGGGGAATTATTTTAATCGGCGATGCGGAGTTTCCAACCGGCTAGATCAAAAAGGGGAAGCGACGAGAAAAATGAAACGAAAAAGAGGTGAACTTCGCCCTTGTCAAATGCGTCACTAAAATCAGGCGTGATAGATAACGGAACGGCCGTGTTTCGCTGCGTCTGCAGGAACGGCATGGCAATATGCCGGTCCGCTCCGCTGTTCCCTTCGCTTATTTCCACTTTAATAAGAACTAGCGGTTGATTGGTTTGCTTGTCACAAACGCTCTCTCAATTTCTGCAAAATCATTCGTTATTGCATCAGCCCGCAGAGCCGTCGTAAATCAGGCATCCATCAACCGCGAGAATTTACCCAACTGGTACAAGGGCACTGAGCCTATATTTATCGGTATGTTGTCTATTTGTCTGCCTTGTCAGCCATCGGTCTGTATATCTGTGTCACTGTGTGTCTGTATGTCTTTATGTCTGTGTCTGTATGTCTGTATGTCTGTGTCTGTGTGTCTGTATGTCTGTGTGTCTGTATGTCTGTGTGTCTGTGTGTCTGTGTGTCTGTCTGTCTGTTTGTTTGTATCTGCCTGCCTGTCTATCTGTCTGTCGGTCTGTCCATTCATCTATCTGGCGGAGTGTATTTGTCTGTGTGGCTGATTGTCTGCCTATCAACCATCTGTCTGGCTGTCTTCCTTACTGTCTAAAGGCAACTCTCTTGACATGTCGGCATGCACCACATAGACGAATCAGTCATTACGTTGTGGTTTCATTGCTCCTAACACAGTTCAAGTAGCAAGAAAAAAAAGTTCAAGTAGCAAAGAA
This sequence comes from Hypsibius dujardini, assembly GCA_001579985.1. Classification (NCBI taxonomy): domain Eukaryota; kingdom Metazoa; phylum Tardigrada; class Eutardigrada; order Parachela; family Hypsibiidae; genus Hypsibius; species Hypsibius dujardini. The sequence goes on from LRSR01002971.1 coordinate 5,899, forward strand.
GGTTAGAGTAGAGGAACAGGAAAGAACCACCACGCCTGGGAAGAACACCGGAAGGCCACACTACGAAGCAAGGCAGCGAGATTATCGCACCATAGTCAAAACACATTTTAAAACAAAAACAAAAAACAAAGCGCACTAAATACTCTCATCACTTTAAACAACGTCAGATTTCGACTTTAGCATCTCGTATTCCGCATTCAAGTCGTCCAACTGCTCGTTGACCCGTTCACTGGAATGGTCCGCCAGAGAGCGGTAGAAATGCACGGCAAAGAGGAGAAAGAGAAAGAGCAGCGGTGCGAGGACGGCGGTCGCCGCGTAGGCGGCCATCGCGCTGATGGGGTAGAATTTCACCCAGCACAGCAGGCCAATGTCCACAAGGAAGAGCAGCAGACCGAGCAGGGTGCTGCAGATCCAAGAGGCTTCGATGTAGTACTTCAGCCGAACATGCGGCGAATCAACCTGTCGCCAATTCGAAGAGTTCGATGAGCAACAAGATGACACACGCAGCCAAAATAGACAGACCAGCATTGCCGCCAAACAAGCAGGCCGGCAGACAGCTAAACAGACAAGCAAAGACCAAGTAGACAAGACAAGTAGTCAGTAGACAATTAAATAACCAGATAAATAAGCACACAAGCAAGGACATAATCAAAAGACCAAGCATATAGTCAGACAGATGCTGCATGTGAAACGGTCGCAGGACACACAGACTGGCAGACACAAACAGACATTCAAGCAGACAGACACAAACAGACATTCAAGCAGACAGACACAGACAAACAGACAGACAGACAGACAGATAGACAGATAGACAGACAGACAGACAGACAGACAGACAGACAGACAGTCCGTAGACAGTGATATTCAGCTTAAGGACACCGTACGAACAATAGCGTCTCTTGTGGAGGAAGCCGCTTCGAGATTAGGCAGAATACACGTGCTGATCATGAGCGATAGCATATGGACAGCGACCAACAAGGTAGTGCACACGCAAAACGCAATAACTAATCCCTCCCGATCTTTCAGGGTTTCCTTGTCCAGGGACACCTCCACCATGGCCACCTGGATGGGAGGAAAAAAGACGTGTCTCTTATTTTATTAAATAACTTAATCATCTTACTGATTCTAACAACCCCGGAAACATAAACTAAATATTTTTTGAATGAATGACTAACAAATATAGTTATTATTCAGTTAATTATTTAATGTATATCTCTTTTAATTACTATTACTCACGAAAGAAATTATCTCTCATTTGCTTATTTATCCATTTAGTTAATCATTTCAATTCAAATGATCCCAATTCTCATCCATTAATTAATCATTTTCATATAAATCCACGTAAAGCCAGCCAATCAAGCAATCAAGCGAACGATCTAATGACGAGCATGCAATCTAACTGTTTTCAGCAATGCCCTGCGAAATTTCCCTTCCTGAACTATGACACGATGAAAATAAACTAGGATGAGCCTCGAGGCATCGGAAAACGTGACAGGAAGTAGCACGAAAGGGAAATACGTACCATCGCGAAGCCGGACAAGAGCGCGGAAGTGCGGCTGCTCGCCTTGAGCTTCGCTCGGCTCAGCTGGAGATGTTTCCACCGCACCGCGGTCGTGTCCAGACTGGTAGACATACCGCGATTCACCCGGTAGAAGTCGTCTGAAAACCACGGAGACTTGTTAGGATACTGCAGCATGACGAGGGTAGAGAGGAAAAATATGGTTAAAACCGATGCACTGATCAATCAATCAACCGGTATCAATGCACGACAAAACAGACTGCAACATTAGACCCATTTTCGTAGGACACACCGATGAACGAGATGCGATACATAATCGGAAATACAAGTTCGGGTATAGGGCAAAAGATTGTTAGGTCAGATTATGTCAATGGAAGGTCAGATTATGTCAGTGGAAGGTCAAAAACCCTCAACCAGCGAGATCAAAATTAGAGATAATAAACAAATGGAGAATAAATCAATCAATGCTTGGCAGTACATACCAACACCATTAATGCAATCAATCGCTCAATCAAGCGAGGCCTTCTGGAGTGAAAAACCCGGTGCACTGCACGAAAACGTTTCGTATGAAATCGAACCATACTCGCAGTCTGGATTGTATTATATCTACATGCTACAATGGCCTTGAGCCAGAGGCAGAAAATAACCGTTTGACAAAATTATCTAAAATTTACTTACCGTAAAAAAAAACAGTTAACGCGAATTTGACATTTCGATCCTCGTGCGACGATCAGTTGAACAAGAACAAAAATATCAACAATGAAATTAATGTTTCACGTAAAAAAAAGATTATCGAAATAAAACAGAATAATGAATGAAATCAAAAGAAAAAAGGAATATTTAGCAAATAAAACTGGAAAGCGAAGTAAAGGAAAAAGCCTGCAAAAGTGGCGAACAATTGTTCTGAAAAAAATGAAAATAATGAACAATTTCAAAGACAAATGGAACTAGTCAGCTAAAGAGGCACGTTTGGAACAAGTGGCGAACAGATCGCCGAAACATGCGAACCTGACGCAAAAAGAGAGCAGTTGCAACGCGGCGTATGTTCCGATTTCTTGTTTTACTTTTGACCAAAGGGAATTTATATTCTTTTTCACTTATTATTACTTGTTAGCTGTTATCGGCTTTGCCTTTCCCATCCGTTGTTTGTTTCCACTCAGCGTTTTTTATTCAAGTCAACTTGATGACTCATCTTCACGATAATGTCAAGCACGATGGGAATTCGGGTTTGGAGTGGAAGAGTGAGCCAGCGAACTTGCGTCGCCGACGTCCGCTCCAAAAAACTGCCCCATCTGCAGCTTCCATTCCGAAACTTTCCACCAAGGCAGCTCCACCCGATTCTGAAACGGCGAAAAAGTCTAAAAATTATCGCTTCATATCTTTGGCGCTGTTGACGGCACTGAGTTTCGCCTCTCGGCTCTACAAAGTCGATGAACCAAAATGGGTCTGCTGGTACGAGTAATCAACGAATCAATTAAATACTTACCACATCAAGTCAGTTAGCTCAACTTTCGATCAGTCAATACATCAATCAACGCAGTGTCACAGTGGTCAATCCACGTGAACTTCAATCGATCAATCAACGCTTGATTTCCTTGCTCGAAATATGTGTTTATCTCCCAAGGGACGAAACTCACTTTGGAAAGATGGCGTCGTGGTATATCAACAGGACATTTTTTTTCGACGTTCATCCGCCGTTGGGGAAACTGTCCATTTCACTGGTCGGCTATCTGACCGGCTACAACGGAAGTTTCGCATGGGACGCACCGGGAGACCCTTTCGAGGATCACTCTTACGTCGGTATGCGCGCTTACTGTGCCGTCCTGGGAGCGCTGCTGGTGCCGTTGGTGTTCGAGACGGTTCTCAGTCTCTCCGGCTCGGTGAGAGCGGCCAGCATGGCTGGAGCGTGTGTTCTCTTCGACACCGGCATGATTACATTGACGCGGTGAGTTTGTCATAGTGCCTCACGATTGATTGCTTGATTGGCTGTAGCTAGCATTGTTTTGGTATATTAAAATCAGTTTTATTTCCAAGCGTCGGGAATGCTAGTAAATTAAAGCAAGCAACTGAGGTTTGAGCTATACCGTCTCTTCCTTATGTTGTTCGTATTTTATTTTTTTAGTTATATCTTACTTGACGCGCCGCTTCTCTTTTGCATCATGGCGACTGTCTGGACGTTCGTGGGTAGCTGGCCACACGCACACAAAGACCATCCCACGTGGAAATGGTGGATGTGGTGCGGCGGCTGCGGCGTCTTCCTCTCTTGCGCCATCTCCGTGAAGTTTGTCGGACTCTTCGTGGTCGGCTGGGTCGGCCTCGTCACCGCCATTCGACTGGGCTTCCTCTGGGCTAAACACAGTCACACTCCCCTCACCGCCATCGTCAAAGCCGTCCTCCACCGTGGGGCTTGTCTAATTGCGCTGCCAGTCTTCCTTTACTTCTGCTACTTCGCCGTCCATCTTCGTGTGCTCAAATTTACGGGCATCGGGGATGGATTCTACAGTTCAGCCTTCCAGTCAGTGCTTTTGGGTAGGGATCGATTCTCGGCTGTCTGTCTGCTTATCTGCCGGTCTGTCTGTTTGCCTGTCTGTCTCTCTCTCTGTCTCTCTGTCTGTCTGTCTGTCTATCTGTCTATCTGTCTGTCTGTCTGTCTGTCTGTCTGTCTGTCTGTCTATCTGTCTGTCTGTCTGTCTCTGTGTTTGTCTCTCTGTGTCTGTCTCTCTGTGTCTGTCTGTCTCTCTCTCTGTCTGTTTGTCTGTCTGTCTGTTTGTCTGTCTGTTTGTCTGTTTTGTCTGTCAGTACCGATATTGGTTTGTCCTTACGTGCAAGCAGATTTGACTAGTTGAACGTCCTGTGGAGCATCTTTTCAAGTCACACTAATTTTATTTCGTGACAATTTTTAGTCCACTTGAATTTCAACGCAGATGTAATTAAATCGCCATTTTTTGCAGGTAATCCCCTGAACAACGCCACCATGCCGGGCGAAGTGGCGTACGGTGCGATGATCGCCTTGAAAAACACCAAAGGCAATGGCGCCTATCTTCATTCCCATCCGCACCCGTATCCGTTGGAGCAGTCTCCGCGGGGGAATTTGCAGCAACAGGTGACGTGCTACACGCACAAGGATGATCACAACATTTGGCAGATTCGGAAGATTGACGATGCGGGAGTAATTGCGGTGACAAGTGACGTGCAGTTGATTCAACATGGAGATCTGGTCCGGCTGACGCATATCACCACGGGCAGGAATCTGCATTCACATAAAGTTTCCGCTCCGATTACCAAGATCCAGTTCCAGGTTTGGCTGCATTTAGAGCCTTGATACTTGTCTGTGGCTACGCATGTTGACTCTTTGTCTGTGTATGCGTGTGTGTTTGTTGTTCTATCTATCTGTC
>LRSR01002974.1:0-12313 GCA_001579985.1 Hypsibius dujardini
TTGTCCTGTTTTACGCCTGTCTTTAACTTTTGGAACAACTCAGACAAGGATTTGCAGTCATGCCGAAATTGTCAAGCCGATTGTCTGTCTGACTGCACGTAAAAGGTGTTTGTCTGCACTGTACGTGTGATCGTCCTTCTGTAACTTGTAACGCGTTATGACCGTCTTGGAGCTATGCCTAGGTGACCTAGGTCCACGTACCTTTATGCAGGCCGTGAAGCAGGCTCAAGTCTGTTGAGAAATCATCACTCTCGAATTGCGTTATTTTGGCCTCTTGCCGGCGGATTCGGGAGTCGCAGGACATGAGACAAACTCCGGTGAACGCCAGAACTGCGGTGAGGCCGGCGATAAAATAACCAACACAGTTTTTGTAAGGCAACAATTGGCTGAAGCTTTGTCGGAGGGATTGCCGTCGATTCGGGCTCCGAGAGTTCATCCTAACATCATATTTACATGGCTTGTGGGTCGGATGACGTTTGCAAGATGTCGTCGTCGCGTTTATTTATGTATTGAGCACACAGGACAAAACTTCGCGAATCGTGTCGGCGAGTTGCGTGGTTACTGACCGCCCCCATGAACATGATTCGCCTCAAGAGCTCACTTAATTGATTGCTTTAGTCAGAAGTACGTCTGTTGAGATAATAGGACACCTTTATTTCTTGCTGATTGACTGTTATGTGGAATGAAAATGGAACAGGCAATCCAAGCCCACTGCTACACCCACACTGAGGCCACACACTGACAGACAGACAGACAGACAGACAGACAGACAGGAAGGCAGGCAGGCAGGCAGGCAGACAGACAGACAGACAGACAGTCAAGAAAGCATGGTTTTAGTCACGAGGATTATAGGAGAAGCTAGATTATCTCTTCTATGCTTTACATAACGAAGTTTAAATGCGGGTGTTCGCAGTCACACTAGTGTAAGATGTTTTACACCCAGCAGCGACCACTCAAAATTCAATCCATAATTCTAACAGATTATCTTAGCCCCCCCTAAGTGGGTCATATGGCGTTATTCTCGCTACTCATCTCACACTTTGACCAAGCCACAACTTGAACAATATTGGGACACTTTTGTCTGAATCCGCGTTCGATCGATTTTTCATCAGAAACACAAGAGTGAGGGCGCAGCACAACTTATTGCGAAAATGAAAGTTCCATCATAAAATGGACTAGAGTATAGCAAATCGCCAAGGCTAGTATGAACCCTTTAATTTTACTCGTCCACGAATGTGCTAACACTTTATGTTCCTCACTGTATGGCGAAAAGTCCTCGCGGGATAACTCATCCTGGAAATCTAATGGAAAACGAAAACGGAAAACATGTTTTGATAGGCATTCAATGGCTGGGGTAAATGGGACGAAAGGGAGAATAACTGCGCCGGGACGTGGATGGGTGTGCGAAAATTTGACTACAGTACCAAGTCAATGTTCATAACTTGAACTGGAGCCTTTGTAGTTGGAGGCTCCTCGCGCAACCATGTCTTCTAGACATAACAGCGGACATGATTGATGCTCATTAGATTCCGATGGTCGCGGGAAGCCCCTGATCATAAATATACGATAATTGGATTTCCGCTGCCCTTATTCCGACCTTCGCTCTAATAATCCCAATTTCGATTTCACTAACATGCAGAGAGCCCAGCACATTAGTAGTCAAGCCGTATGAATACAGACACATCCAGGCCCAGACACGGACATAGTCACAGACAAAAAACAACCACACACCCAGACACAGACACAGACACACACGACACACACACACAGACACAGACACAGACACAGACACAGACACAGACACAGACAATGGCATCGACAGCGACACAGCATAGGCATAGAGGCATAGAGACACAGAGACATTGATGCGACTTGCATAGATGGGCGTTCATTCAGACATGGAAAGAAAAAAGGCAATTTTCAGTCGATGCTAAAATTGCAATCACTCTTCAACAAAAGCTAGAGGCTCGAGGCCGCGATTGAATTTTAATATCAAGAAAGATTATATAGTCTCCTGTGAATGGGACTCCCGGAAGTGTCTTTATCCGTCTCAAGAATGGCCCATTCAAACCGGGTGCGCTCGTCAAGAGGAAATATCGAATGCTACACCGCATTTTGCAGTGCGATCCATACTTACACACTGCTATATGTATGGCATGATTGATGGGCTAGAGGACGGACAAATCATATCAGATTTATCTTTGAAAATTATTGACAAGTGCACTGCTACAAGAAGCGCTTTGTCCCGGCAAGCGACCCCGAAAATTGATCCCGGGAACCTCTGCGTGTGTCGGGGTTAAATGATGAAAAGTAACGCGCCAACGGAATCGCTGACTGTAAATCGCCAAGCAAAGGGATAATACTTGCGTACACTTATTTATTTTGAGAAAACCAGCTTGCGGAACGAAATAGGCCCTTAAAGATCGAAAATAAAAGCGGTACGAATCTGTGAATAATTGACGAAAACTGGCCGAAATGTGTCCATATGCAAACACAACGGTTATGTCTGAATAAACAGCCTGGAATACAGACTCCAAGCTATGTTTGCAGAATAAGAATAAGCCGTAACGTGCCGCAGGGGCTTCGGGCGTGGGGAGAAGGGAGGGGAGGGAGGGAGTTCCATTTTACATTTCTCTATGGATTTCCATCTATTACGACAAATTGCGGCATTAATATGCAATCGACAGATGGACAAATGCACGACTACTTTGCGCCGGAGGATCATATTGCACCGAGGGTCGAGTGGGAGAGAGAGCGAAAAGATGGATGAGAGCGGGAAAAAACAGTACGTGCCTTGCATTATATTGCACATCCGTTTCGGATTATATTTACATAAAATGTATTCCAATATAATTATGTGTGCGCTCCAATCCAATCCGATCCGATCATTTCCTTTCCACAGATGCTACCGTGGCTGGTTTTTTTGACTACCTTCCATCTTTCGGCCGCCACACAGACTCAGACACAGACACAGACACAGACACAGACACAGACACAGACACAAACACAGACACAGACATAGGCAAAGACACAGACACAGACACAGATTCATGCATAGATTACAGTACAGACACTGGTACAAGCATATCTGCTGGATATTTTCATGTATCGTGACGCCCATCTAGGAACCAAAAAGTGCGGTCATCTGGAGCTGGAATTTAGCCAACGAGTCAATTAACAATGCCCTGCGAAAACACCGGAAGACAATACACAGGTCATAATTAAGCCGATATGATGCCCTTGAGGCCGCTCTCTCCCCGGATTAGCTTTGTTTGACGAGTTTCAGGCGCAGCGCGCGGCATATCCCTATCACTCAGCAATTTGATCGGTGATCTTTTTTATCTGACCAGTGGCCGGCCGGTGAAGATATCGTTGGCACGTAAAGTGCACTTGGCGTGGGCAGCTGATATAGGCGAGGCGAGGCGAGAAATGTGAGGGAGACCTACTTACATATTGTTGGGTTTGACGAGCAAAATCTGATCGCCTTCGTCGTTATCGACCTGGATCAGTCTCAAAACCCGGCACGTAATACGTGGTTGTGATTAGGGGAAGCAGCGACCACCGGTCAGCACCATTAAATTTATACGCCACGGTGTGGACATAATGTGATAAGATTTTATGTTCGATACACATACATAGCTCTTCCTTATTATCGCATAAACAGCAAAGGCTATTTCTTATGGTGTCTTATCGCATTTCCCCAACAAGTAGTGCCTCCAAATTTCTTGACCTCTTATCGAAGTGTGTGTTCACATCTGCATAATCGTCAGCCTCTAATTCGTGTCCATATAAATAAGCATAAGAATTCAAGTGACTATGTTTGTTATCTTCCGTGCCTGCGCTGTGTGTGTGTCTGTGTGTGTGTCTGTGTCTGTGTGTGTGTCTGTATCTGTGTCTGTGTCTGTAACTGTGTCTGTGTCTGTGTCTGTGTGTGTGTCTGTATCTGTGTCTGTGTCTGTAACTGTGTCTGTGTCTGTGTCTGTGTCTGTGTCTGTGTCTGTGTCTGTGTCTGTGTCTGTGTCTGTGTCTGTGTCTGTGTCTCTCTGTGTCTGTGTCTGTGTCTGTGACTGTCTGTCTCTTTTTCAGCATAATTTATTTGAATGTCTCTATTTGTGTCTGTGCCTTTGTCGGACGATGTTTCTGTTTTTTTTTAACGTTTTTCAATATTTCTGTTGTTCTAATTCTTTGTTTATAATGGGCAACGGCCAGTGCTGACGACGACAAACGAGACCACGTACTCAACACGACCAATGACCGCTGCGGCAATCGAACATCCGGTGGTGGACTATTTCCGAACAACGAGACTCCCCGCGGTGTAAGTGACCACTAACTCAACGCGCGTCATCAAAGACCTTACCGGCAATAACAATCTCTTCCCCCTTTTCCCCGAAATTCCTGTCTCCAGTTTCCCTAACTTTTTCATCTCCGCCCTTGCAGTGATCGCTTCGGACTGTCAATTAACGATTAGGTAAATATGTGCCATCATAGTCCTATAATCGTGTTTGTTCAATGACTGCCACTTCATCGCTTTTTCCATATCTGCCTGTCTCGGACCTGTGTCTGGAAGTGTCTGCCAGACAAAGGAACTATAACCCGCTAAGCCTTCGCGCGTCAGACAAAACAATAACGCCAGGGAAGAACACATCTCGCAGTTGGTTCCCCTTTCCTTGGGCCGAAGAAAATCTATTTCTAGATCATAAAAAGAGCCGGGTTCAATATTTTGATAGCAAGTATGGCGCCTGGACTTAATGTCTCCCATCTTGATCGATCGTGTCTGTCTGTCTACCGCCGTTACCTCTCGACCTTGATTTAGGCAGCCACCACGAATCTATGTGCCGCACCAAGAAAGGTCGGCACTCGTATCGAATTACTAATTACAATAAAGCCCCCCACTCTTCCTCGAGAGTCATAATGCCGCCTTGCATATCCTGTCCTATTGTTATTGCACTCTTGTCTGCCTGCCTGTCTATATCTGATCCCTTTCCATGCATATACTAGTACTGTATATCTGTATTTGCAATGGGATATCTTCCTCTAATACTCGGATAAAAATTGTCTGGCTCTGTCTGTGTCTGCTTCTGTCTTTCTGTGTTTGTCTGCCTGTGTCTGTCTGTCTTTGTCTGTCTTTGTCTGTCTGTCTTTGTCTGTTTGTTTGTCTGTTTTTTTCTGTCTCTGTTTGTCTGTTTGTTTGCCTGTCTTTCTGTCTTTCTGTCTGCCTGCCTGCCTGCCTGCCTGCCTGCCTGCCTGCCTGCCTGCCTGCCTGCCTGCCTGCCTGCCTGCCTGCCTGCCTGTCTATCTGTCTGCCTTTCTGTCTGTCTTTCTGTCTGTCTGTCTGTCTGTTTGTCTGTCTGTCTGTCTGTCTGTCTGTCTCGCTGGCTCATCAACTCGTTATAATTATCGACTCTGCTCCGGCGCACATTTTCTTTTCTTGAGTGCAATAAACTCGCTGAATGTGCTGAAATCCGACTGTATGCACCGCTTACTCCTCGACAGACCCGAGCCACGACGGCAATGTTCATGTATAGCAAATTAAGATTTCACGGGTGGGGTGAGTAAATTTCTCATGGTCAACGTCAACGGTGCAGAGTTTGCTGATGTGTGGCGCGCGAGCGAGTAGCAGAAAGACCAATAACCTCGATGATGATACTGTACTCAACGGCGACCCTGCCGCCATAACCGGAGGTAGGTACCGGTACCGATACCAAGTATGCACTATATACACGGTATATACTTTGCCGGTACTACTGTATAGACAGAGTACTGCAGCAATAATTTACTACTCAAGGGGTTGTTATCGATTGACGAAGTCGAGAGGTGATTGGAAAAATGGGTGATCATAACCACTGTCATAACTGTCGTGTGCCTGGGCGGTTATTGGTTGATTTTAAAATACACTCCATATGCGACTGTCGTGAGAGCAAGCAACGTTGTACAATGTACCGTACATACACACGTGGCAAAAACCGTGCGCTAATCGAGTCAAGCCATTACACTCGTTGCATTGCTGTTGTACACAGCCCCCGAGTTAAAGTGCTCGATTCGGTCAGCGCAGGATATTTGCCACTTGTGTACTATGTACACACGTGGCGAAAACCGTGCGCTAACCGAGTCAAGCCATTACACTCGTTCGTCGCTGGCTGTTGTACACAATTCCGAGTTAAAGTGCTTAATGCGATCAGCGCAGGATTTTTGCCACTTGTGTAAGTAGATGAGACCTGCAAAGTCTCTCGCACGATAAATATAAAATTTATATAAATTTAATCTATTGCATATGTTTATATAATTTTTTTATCTGCTTTCAGAAACACTTTTTTTTGGTTTGAAAAAATTCGCTAACGACTTCGAATCTCTAAACCGGGACAACGATCGATCCCGCCAAAAAATGACTCCACCAATCGGAAATATTTACACGATTGAAAATATTTCGTGCATGTTGTTGTTGCAGCAGTCTGTGCATGTGCAGTAAGTATACAAAGTGTACGTATGGTAAGCCAATCATGAGAAAAGGAGATCCCTGGTCGACTGACGTAGGAGCACGTTCATTGGCCGCCGACGAATGGCCACGCCCACATACCGATACGCATTCACGACTCACCATAGGGGAGAGAGAGAGAAGGGACAGACCAATTTATATATGCGTACCAGTGCAAAACTTAATTTTCATGCAACGGAATGAGAGCACACAGCTGCAGCACAAGACAGGAGAGCACACAGCAGCAGCACAAGACAGACAACCACTTCACTTCCCACACAACAGCCCGACTTCACACTACACACTACGTACTGCCCGACTTCACACTACACACTACGTACTGCCCGACTTCACAATACGCACTACGTACTGCCCGACTTCACACTACACGCTACGTACTGCCCACGAGCAAATGAATAACACTCATTATTATTTTCTTCGTCATCGCAGCGCCACAATCCGGATTCGCGGAAAGTTCTGTGTTATTATTGTTTTTATTATTAAATAATTCCGTTTCCGTGTTTTCGGAAAACATTTTCAGAGTCGTGCTTCGTGACTGACTGTGCGACACCAAACACGCGCAAAGACAGCCGGAACAATAGCGTCGACGATCCATTGACCTGGGCTGCCTTATATTTCCTCTCGCTCTGCCGAATGGCCGATCGGTCGATGACTTCCCCATTGGGTCATCAATTTTTTAAGGATTTTTAAAACCTTTTGGTTTTGTCGCTCCCAACGAAGGGGGCCATATCGGGTGAGAAAACGGAACAGCTGTTTTTTTAATGTTTTTAGCAGCTTTTTTGCGTGTTTCTCGTGTGCCGTTGTTGGTCAGTTGATTGATTGACTCACTGTCGGCGTGCAGCCGATTAACTTGCATTTCGTTGGTCAGTTGATTGATTGATTTTGATTGGTTGATTTGGATTTCTGTGTTGTTTTTTGATGCAGACGAAACTTGACTAACTCAACCAACTAAAGTTTTATTTATCTAATTTTTTTAGTCGGATTTTGTTTTCGTTAATAAAAAACTAAATGTCGTAATTCCTAAAGGTTTAAATGGAAAACTAGCAATACAAGAGGCACTCCTCTTTGCTTGATTGATCTCTTTGCTTGATTGCTTTGATTTCCTTAATTCTTCCGCATCTTTTGCCTAATGCTTTTCCAAAAAGAAATTTAATTAGTTTTATTAGTTTAATTATTTAGTCTTGGTTTTTTTCAGGTTTTTTTCAGTTTTTTTTTCAAAACTGAACTGAAAAGTTCTAATTAAGAAAGATTTAAATGATAAAAGTTGGAAAGAGGCAAACTTCTTTGCTTGATTGATTTATTTTCTTTCAGCGTCTTGCGCACCATTTTTTCCCGGCTAACCGCCACCGCCACTCTGGCAGACGCGGTAGACCTGGATCAGGTCACCATCCGTCCGGAAGAGCCTCCGCTGTTGCAGCAGGATAAACGCTCGCCGACGACGACGACCATGTCCAAACGGAAGCAGGCCATGCCGCGGCAGACCCTCCCGAGTGAGAAAAATTCAGCCGGAGTTCCATCAGCAACAGCAACAGCAACAGCAACAACAGACAGCGAGGAGCACAACGGTAAGCGCCCGCGCACACCGCGCGTTGACGACGACGACGGTGTCACATTTTAAAATTGGTGACACATGGCGATGTGTGTGTGTGTGAGTGTGTGTGTGTGTGTGTGTGAGTGAGAGAGAGAGAGGGAAAGGCACAGGCCGGAAGGAAGGAGATATGGCGCAGAAATATGTCAACAATTTTACAGTCACGACTTTTCTCTCTCGCTTTAGCAAAGAGTATCAGAGTGCTTGCTTAGTCCGACCATATTGCCACCGAATAGACACACTCACCTCGCAAGTGGAAACATTTTTTAATCAGGCCACCCCGAAATCGGATCACTTGTCTCGGAACAGTATTTTGCGCACCGCACACAGAGTTTAAGGTTTGCCGACAGACGGCGCGCGAGATACGGTTTCCAGACAGAAAGAACATTTTGGCTGATCCGCTGTTTCAAAACAAAAATTAATACCATTGAGCGAACGAAAAAAATGGCTTGTATTTTTATTACATTGACCATTCATTTTTAAAGGATTTACTTGGGAGAAATTTTTGTCACTAAAGAATCTGTAAAGCCGAAAACAATTATGAAACTGAAATTAAGCATAAACACGCGGCAAAAACCTTGCGCTAACCGAGTCAGGCCATTTCACTCGTTGCATGGCTATTGCACACAGTTTCGAGTTAAAGCGCTTAATTCGGTCAGCGCAAGATTTTTGCCACGTGTGTATTTGATATGACTGATTCATGGAAAGCGTGTATGATGTTGAGCCAAGTCGGCATTTTCGGCAGCAATTTCCCATCCCTCCTTCAATGCACGCTGCATGTTAGTTCAACAAAAAATCTCATAACCTGCTTTTCTGAAGAGGGTGCAAGTTTGTTTAATGTTAAAAGTGACGTTCAAGTGGTTGGCCCAATCCAACGGCCGCAGTACTGTTAGTTTGCTCGGGTATTGAGGAAAATGAAAAATTTAATCGCTCAAGAAGGTCGCTACTTATGTGTGTCTTACGCGCGGCCGCGCCGCTTGAGAATGCGCGGGGACAAAAAAAAATGTTAAGACGATCGCGACAGCCAAACCAGATTTGCTTTCTCTATTCAGCGACAATTTGTCTGTCTGCCTTGTCTGTGTCTCAGAGTTCTGCCTTGTCTGTGTCTCAAACGTAACTATATGATCAAGTTTGTTTTGCCCATATCGAATGTTGACGACGAGAGAGGCGAGTGATGTGTGTGTGTGTGTGTGTGTGTTCATAACTCCTTCCTGTGTTGTGTGTTGTGTATTGGGGTTGGATTGGAAAGAGGGGGGGGGGGGAGCTTGTGGCGAAAGTACCAAGTATAACGAGTCCACTTATTTCGACTTAAAAGGCCGGCCTTAATCTCTTGAAAATTTAATATCGCAACTACTGTCTGTGCACAGGGTGGGCCCGTTGCCATATACGCTATCGCATGCCAAGAAACTGACTTCTTTTGTCGTTTATCTACACAATCAACTTGCAGAAATCTTGTCGAGCTGCGCAAGTTTTTCCACTCGACCGGCGAGTGACGGATTTTGAATATATCATTCCGTTTATGTAATGTAACGGTTTTCATTTGACGATCCAGACAATGGCCAGCGAACTTGGTGAACCGTCTACTTGACTGTCGCTTGTCTCTGTCTGTCTGTACACACGTCCATGTCTGTCTGTATACACGTCTGTCTCTGTCTTTCTGTCTTTCTGCCTGCCTGCCTGCCTTCCTGCCTGCCTGCCTGCCTGTCTGTCTGTCTATCTGTCTGTCTGTCTGTCTGACTGTCTGTCTGACTGTCTGTCTGTCTGTCTGTCTATCCGTCTGTCTGCATACATGTCTGTTTGTCTGTCTGTACACATGTCTGTGTGTCTGTCTGTTGGTCTGTGTTTGGTTGTTATATGCTTGGAATGGTAATCCGCGTTTTAAAAGTGATGTCTATGGGCGCTTATGAAAGGGAAAGGAAAAGTGGGATAAGGGAAGAGGAAAACACATCGATAAAACGTTCTTGTTGCTCTTCCCGAGGGCACGTCTTTGCTTCACACAGGCAGGCACACGTCGATCGCGTTCGCGCGGGATCTTTTGGCCGGCGGCTCCCCGAGCGCGTGCGAGATCGGGAGCGTAGCGCGTCTAGCGTACGACGGGGATTTATAAATATCATAAAACTTTCGCCAGCTCGAGATTTTCATAATCGCTTTCCGAGATTGGAATCAAAGCGCATTAACGCGCGCGCGCTTGTGCCCGGCAGCGGCCTTGCCACTTATTACGCCCGAGAGTTGTCTGACTGTGTGTGTGTGTTTATTCTCATCCAGATCCAGGAAATAATCCGGGATAGACGAGGAGAGTTACGACGTCCGCCAACTGCCGCGATGTTTGTAGTGGCGGTGCACAGAGGGGAAAGTTAGGGAGCGCGGGATGAAATTTCATTTTCTTGGGAAGGCTTCCGCTGGTCTTTGATTGATGATCCTCTGCATACGAGGCAGACAGACGCATAGTCAGACACGGCGATCGACAGACAGACCGACACACGCTCAGGCAGGCACACAGGACAGACAGACATACAGGCAGACAGACAGACAGACAGACAGACAGACAGACAGACAGACAGACCGACAGGCAGGCAGGTAGACAGACAAACAGACAGGCACGTTCACAGCCAGACGGACAGACAATTGAATAGGAAGTCAGACAGACAAACAGACATCTTTATATGTAGACTCCAACTCTGTTTGAAGGCCCACCGGGTGCTCTCACTCCAGGTGGTAGCTCTAACAATTCTAAATCTGAAAGTGTGACCGAACTATGCCTGTCTGTGTACTGTATGTGTGTGTTACCGACACTTTCGAGTGCCGATTTCTAGAAAATCGTATAAGCTTCAATCAAAAGGGGACTGGAGACATATCTCTACCGTGTCGTGTGTGTATCATGATGACAAGAGACAGTCGCACAGGTGTTCGGTTACATAGCGCGCGTTTGTCTATTAATAGATGTCAAAACAATATCTCGTGTGTGACTGTGTGTCGACAGTCGCCATGTATGCCGGTAATACCCTCCCCTTGTAATACATGTATACTTGTTATGCTCCTAAGCGAGCGTCCCTGCCTTGTAATTAGGAATTGTTGCAGAACCACAAAAGCCGAAATACAAATGTGCATTGCTCGCTGTGTGCGTGGCTCGCTGTGTGCATTGCTCGCTGTATATGAAACAAGAGGCCGGAAAGGAGGTCAATTTATATGTCTTTTCATTCTCCTTCGCTCTCTTTTTTTCCCCCCTGCTCAGGCCCCGAACCGAACGAGCTACATATGCACATGCGGGAGAGAGACGAGATGGATAATAAGGCTTGTTGGTCATGCCTCAATAAAGGAGAGCATCTCTCTCTCTCTTTGCGCGCGCGAAACAAGAAGCGCGGTATGTTTTTGAGCTCGCAAACTGAACGTTTCACAAGACATGCGAAGAAAAAAACTCACGACATTTCAGTATCAGCGCGACAGACAGTCATTTATTTATGCTTGCTGCGAGTGAGCTCATTAAATTCGCGGGCTGTTGCGCTACGTGTGTACAGCGACAGAGACTGCAGTGCGAGCGACTTTTCAGGCAACAACCGTTTTTAAGCGACACATGAACTGGTTTTATTCTCTCACACGTCTCTCTATGGTGCATTCATTTGCATGCTCGAAAGATGAAATTAATGGCCACAGAGGTACGAGTGTAGTAAATGGCGTTTTTTGCTGGTCCGGCCATGTCTGTCTGTCTGTCTGCCTGTCTGTGAACTGGTATGGGTGCATTTTGTGTTGCTGGTGGTTCCGCTGTCACAGATCTACTTTAAAATGCATGTCGAGCAATAATTGCGGGCCGTCGCTTTTAACACCGTTTTTCCTCTGTCTCTCTCTCCCCTCTTTGTCTGTATGTATGTGGACCTCTTTTCTTGCCACACACCAAGTCATTGAAGCAAGGCAGTTCAGAAAAGAGAAAAACCACTGTAGAATACTGTAGGAGTGAGGGGGAAAAAACGACGACCATGTAGCGATTTGTGCTGATGACCTGTAATTTTTCTTTCTCTTTCTCTCATGACGATCGCGTACAATTGTAGCAAGTGTCTTGTGAAAATGCCGGACAGAGTAGTGGACTACATGAGTCACTCAGTGACAGACAGGCAGGCAGGCAGACAGACATCTAGACATCTAGACGGAGAGACAGGCAGACAGACAGAGACAGACAGACAGACATCTAGACGGAGAGGCAGACAGACACAGACAGACAGACAGACAGACAGACAGAC
>LRSR01002977.1:0-12073 GCA_001579985.1 Hypsibius dujardini
GAACCAAAAACAAGCGCTTCAGGCCATAATTTCATACATATGACGAAAGTTGCAACTTGAAACCAGATGTGTGCTACGACATTTTCATCTGGTGACGAAATTCCTAAGCATTCGGCCGCGGGCAATTTGAAGCCTTATTGTGTATCATTTTTATTTTCGGTATAAGTCTAGAAATCTGCAGGTTTTTACCCCATTACTGACAGAGATAGTTGCCCTAGACATAGTATTTTCATTGTATCAATCGCCAGCCTGGTCATGCCGTGCCTCAAAGTTCTGTTCTTAGTGACGCTGTTGTTGCAGGTAAGGTCACTTAACGTGTCGAATGTTTAAGGTAGATTTGTTTCGCGCAGACGTGGAACATTAATTGCGGGATCTTTCTGTTTCAGTACGCCACGCGGGGTGCCTATGCGCAGACGTTTTCCTTCGGCATGAAGTGCAACAGTAATTGCGCGAGGCGTTGTGTTTCTCTGTCTTGCACCCGTGCCAACGTGCAGGCCAGTCAGTGTGACTACCAGCGCTTCAATAATACTTGCAAATGCCACTGGATCCGAAACCATGCGGAGTGCAGTGCGCGATGAGCACTTTTGGTTGGCAGCATCGATGTTGATATACAATCAAATACGCGAACGGAGCATCACGATTAAACGAGAACCGAGGCGTACCCAAGCAAAATCGTCGAGTTTTTATGTACAATATTTCCACGCTCCTGTTATCTCAACATAACAATGCTTCCTAAGAGCAAAATAATTTGATAATTCCTTCTCGTTTGTCAGTGCGATGATCATTTATTATGTCGATGTGTGTAGAAGAGTATGGAACGCTTGTTTGATAAATGACGAAATTGTTTTAAAAGCGACCTACTTGTTTTTCCCCAAGTTTGAATGGCAAGCGAACAAGTGAATGGCGGACCAAAAAGTGAGATTCTTGATTGTGACGCAATCGTTCAGCAAATTCATTTAGCGATCTTTTGCTGGGTAGCGCCAGAAAGTCGGAAATGGGAGAAAAACGAGACGAGTGGGAAGATCACTTATAATTGGAATTACACCGAAACGGACAAAAACGTGGGAATGAATGGCGGCGCACAGCTTTCTCATCAAAGCTGTGAATCAAAACGCTTCTACCCACTTCACTTTCACATCGTGAAATCAAATAGGTTAAGGCGATATGGCCAGTACAACACCATATGGGGCGCGACCTGCCTACTTCCGTACGTGCGCCAAAAGCCAAAACATATTTTTTGTTATGTAGACGCAATCATTCAGCCACAAGTTTACGTTTCAGTTCTGTGATTCTGTTAAGCCAGTAATAAGGTTGTTAAGCCAGTAATAAGGTATTGGTTTAACGCGTGACAGACTTTTTGGGCACAAAAAGCAATGAATTTGTGTTCGAAAAATCTGAATTTTCTTTCTGGGATATTATGGTCTTAAACAAACACTCTTTAACGGCACGCATTTTTTAAAAATGGAAAGCAAAAGTTGTTTTTTGAACTTCCCCTGGGTGAACGGAACAAATGGGCGGAGCGATGTGGGGCACTAACTCGCTAGACATGCCCTCAAAAATGTTCACCATAAAAGAGTGGAGTTTATTCACGGGGAGTCCGAATATCGCATCAGGGGAGAGAATTTTCAAGTGGAAATTGGACTTGCTCATTGAACCTTTTTTGAAATCAACGGAGCTTTGAAGTTTCTCTCTCTGAGAGGGTAGATGGGGACAGGAAAAAATACATTCTTAATCTTCAGGCTGGTCAAACGCGCGTCATTTGAACCCAGTTATGATACAGGTAATGATACAGGTGTTATCAGCCATTATTGTGTGCTCCATGTATAGCACTATATGCGGACGACTAATCAACAGGTGCGAGCAGCTCAAATACTGACATACTGACTAATGTCCAAGACTTTGGATGTACAGTGAATGTACTTGAGGAACGTCAATATTCTGTTTGAATAATTGCATTTACTTTTGATAACGTGCACATTTTCAGATAACTCGTCGGGGATCAAGCCACTGCCTGCACGTATATAGCGTGCCAAACATTTTGTCATTACAGTATATTGTGCGCCGTAATTTACCCATATTCTTTGCCACCTTATGATCGGGGGCTTTATCACCGGACAGCTGCTGCTCAACCACATTAAAGATGACTGGACGAGGCACCTCGCGGCTGGGATTGCTTGTCGCAATTGGGCAGTTTTGTTGCGGTGTTACATCGATTATCATCCAACTGGCACGTACGTATATAATTGAGCACTTGAGCCAGTGAAGCACTTCCATGCTCGAGTTGGTGATGTATTTACACTGTTTTATTAAATGATGCGTTGCGGGCCACTACATTTTGCTGGGCAGTTAAGGATTTATTCAAACAAAACATTTAACCGAAACGTGCATTTTTTCTAAGATTGAAATGCGGATGCAGGTTTCCATATAGAATTACACCGCGCCGCTCAGTTTCAGTTTTGCATTTTTAATTTGAGGCGGGGTTCTCTTGCAAGATCTGCGGTATTTAATGTTTGAACAGGAAAGATCCCCCCCCCCCACGCCACGCCACGCCTCGCCCTCGAGTGAAGTAATGATTATATTAGACGTCATTGTGACTTTTTGCATGGTGCAATTTGGTGAACTACCTATCACGTAAAGACGAGTATTCAGCTGTACCAAGTTTGAACAGAACTCCTCCCCCGTAGCTTGAATTCTGTATTTTTTTAACCCCCCCCCTTCGTACTGACGTATACATTTTTATAACTGGGCACTCCCATCCCGAGATGTAGATTCAGCCGTGTAAAATCTGGTCATCTTCTCCGTTCGCAAAAAGGAGGTTGTTTCGCGAATTTGGCATCTTATGATTAGTGACAGTGCAGCCATTAATAAATTGTGTAAAAAGTCTGTCAAAACAGGGTATCAAAAAGAAGGTATTAGCGAGCAAGCGAAATGTTGAGTCGTGCGCGTCAAAACCAACGCCTGTGATTGGCCTATTCGCATTTTTCGATTGTTGACAGCCCGGCTACCTTACCGCTCAGCCGAATGCGATCAGCAAATTTCTGAAACTCACAGATCGATTTTCCTTGAAACTTCGGCTGATCACTTGCTCAAACTCGTTCACCAAACCTTGTGTGATACATTTTTTTGATTGATAGTTAACGTTGACGGTCGCACTCTCGCTACTGTCTTTATAAATCTTCATTTATATTATCAACAGTAACAATTGAAGTGCAGTGCAATGAAGTCTAATTGATTTGCCTGTTTGCAGTGCTAGTTTGCGCCATCATCACCCAAGGCAGTGGATACCTCGTGGCACGGTTATCCTACTCTTCCCTCCCACCGTCCAGCACGTTGTACGATATTAAAAATTACCTAAAAGACAACCAAAACACCGCCGCTCGTGGCATGGCCTTCGCCTCGCTGGGTTTCTTCGTGGGTATCCTTTATCTGGCCGTCGGGGTTTTCGCCTTTCGCTGGAACACTTCTTCCCGCCCCGGCACGCCAGCTGCATTGGCTGGCCGTCAATCCTACTTCTTCAAGTGGTTTAAAATTCTCTCAATCATAGGCATTCCGCTGTCATTACTGTTGCTAGCATTCAGTGTTTATCTTTGTTACCTCATGTCGTTCTGGTATGAGTCAGCGTACATACTGCAGGCACCCTTTTCGGTGACGTTTCCAGTGATGTTGCACGCGGCACACGCAGCAAACGCTCTCTTCGGCTTGCTGGTTTGCATCGTCGGAGTAGTCGCCAAACAAAGCGTTCCGCAGCAGACGATGGAGATGACTCAGGGGATGCAACCGATGTGGAACCCACAGCCGATGGTCCAAGGATATCCTCAACAGCAACCTGGATATGGAGTAAACTACAACGTCTCGCAACAGTCACCCATGCCGCAGACAATCATGTCTAATGATGGAAAGCGTCCACCTACAAACTAAAATTTTGTTATTTATAATTCGGCGCTCATCAATCCTTATTCTGTTTGCGCCTTAATTTGGTTTAACACTGTCTCTGTGAGTTTATTTGGATGACACCGATGGTGTCCATCCAAAGCCAAAATGCAATTTAACAAAGCAATGTCATTTTTACCTTTAAGCTAAAAAAGTGCTACGAAATTGTCGCATTTCTGGTAGTCCCCGGCAAACAGACAGACAGACAGACAAACCGTCAGATAGACAAGCAGACATGCAGACAGATAGACACAGATAGATAGAGATAGACAGACAACCTTCCATTTCGTCTCTTAAAATTTCCTTTGAGGATCCCCTTTCCTAGCGATGGTTTGACAGCTTGATCTTCCTGGAGTTAACCCTTCCTTGACCTCCGCTTTTTACTTGCCCTTCTCCTTTTGCTGTCACAGCGATAACCGATGTCCTCTTAAGCAACAAATTTTAGCCTGGAAATTATGCTGAATCCCTAAGCATTTGTCTATTTTAACCCACTGAGTTGGTGAAAATAACCAATTAGATACTTTCGCCCACCAAAACTTTGTGACCTTAAAATAAACGGCCTTCTGTCCTGTCCGCCGAGCACGGGAAAACCCTACTGATAATAATTTCAATCGATCACTGACCGGATAGACTTGGCGAGCGATGACACAAGGCTTATATAAAAACCTAGTGGCTAGTTATCACACACACTAAAAGTATGCGTCTAAATTTTACAAAAAACTGCCACAAATATCACATTATTATATCGAATAAATGCTTACAAACACCCCTCCACGCCCGCATTTTTGTCCGAATATAAACGTTAATTTTGTACTCAATAAGACACTATGCGCTTTCAAAATAAACTACTTATTTGGTCGAATAATAATATGACCGGTGAGAGACAAGTATTCACTACTGACACTTTTTTTGCTACCGCTCTCTATCAAGCACCAGCGGACCAGTCAACTTTAGTAGCAGCTACACCAAGCGCCACGGCAGGACAGGTGGGTGCATGCACTGTGTTTGCGTGCCAGGGATGGGATGGCTGATGTACGTGTGACAACACACTTGCTGACCCCTTCTCAAAGTTTCTACTTTTTAGATCAGTATTTCACCGAACAAGCTTACCAGCGTCGAACTTCCAGGGGATCAGTCATTGGATAAGGTAGACCTTGCTTGCGCTTTCTTATTTGTGTGCGAGGAATCCATACCATTCCACTTGAGTACCTGAGTTATTACGATCCACTGACAATATAGATCACTGTTTAATTCGCTAAACGAACCGGGAGTACGTATTAGTGAAATTAAAAATTATTAAATTAAATAATCGATAGAAAAATTATTTAGTTGCGATGGAAAAATTATTTAAATCGATTGGCATTAGCAAGGAAATGCATCGACGTCAGTGAACGGAACCGGCGACCATTATTTCATGAAAAACGGAAGTCGCAATTGCAATACCAGAAATTATCCGTTACTCCGCCCTGTTGTTCAAACATTTTTCTAATACTAATTGATTCCTAATTAAATTTTTCTATGGGCTGGCTTTACGAAAACGTACTTGCTATCATTTAGCGAGTTAAACAGTGATGGGTATTTTCTATGGATCAGAATATATTTAAACAAATTGAGGTTCAATCAGCAGTGAGCGGCGGTAAGCATTGTCAGTAGTTAGGATTATGTCGAGAGAAAGTGGCTAGAAATGTGACGGATTCCAAGTACCAGTGAAGTTAAACATCAAATCGATTGTATAGTTGGACGACCAGACGACTACGCGCAAGCAGAAAAGAAGCTAAAGTCCCAGCCGCAAAAAAAACCTATCGCAAAAAGGTCTGCCCTTGGTCATCAGAAGAAACATAAGAAGCTTCCCTGTGGAGTGTGTTGCAGTGACAAATGTGCTGATCGCATTGTGCCTTTCTCGCTTTTCGACACATGCAAATTGGATTTGCCGAGAGTGTTGTTTGGAGCACTATACCCATGAATGGCTAAGCGAGCGGAAAAAACAGTACGACCTATGACCAGCGAAACTCCCCTTACTTTATTATTTACCGTAATCATGAATTGTTTTGTGGGATTGTTCATCTCTTCTTCAGTTTCAGTTTTCCTTTTGGTGTGCGAAGTGCCATACGGCACTGTTTTCCCGATGTACTTAGTTGGAGTACCATGGCACATTCCCGTACTTTTACTTCTTTTCCTTGGGTAGTTGCGTTTCATCGTTATTCCTAGAATTCTATCCTTCTCCCCGGGGAAGGGCCACTGACGCTATATTCTCAGGTCTTGTTTGGACCTTTTTTTGGGATTTATTCCAGTAGGGCTCCTGTTACCCCTTGTCTTGACAGTACTGTACCTATACAGTAACTCCATGACTCCAACTCCAGTAGGGCCTCGGTAGCCCTTGCCCTGACAGTATCGTTTCTATACAGTAACTCTAAAACTCCAACTCCAGTTGGGCTCCCGGTACTCTTGACCTGACAATATTATTCCTCTGTACCTATACAGTAAGTCCATGACTCCAATTCCATATTGATATTTCATATTAATTTACAAGCTTTGTGTTAAAATTCGCCAGTAATGACCGGATAACCTTAGTGAGACTCACTATAGGGAACCGCCGATTGGAGAATCCTAATGGCACTCAGTCCGGTTGATCACCGACTGGAAAACCTAAATGACACGCAGTCCCGTCAACCATCAACCAAAATACCATAATGACACCTACCCCAACCGTTCGCCGACCGGAAAGCCTTAGTGACACCCACTAAAGCCGAGCACCGACAGCAGTGGATGTCATTAAGATGTCCCGTCCTCTAGACCACAGGAGTGGGTGTCACTAAGGTTCTACATCCCATGCCTGGGAAACTACAAAAGAAACTTACCGGTTTGCCTTAATAAATTGATTAGCTAAGTAAAAATTAAAACACTATGTAACGGCAAATAATGTTTTTGTCAGTCAATCGAGACGATAATGAATTTTGGGTTCAATATTCAAAAAAATTCATTTTGTCTCCTCGCCCACCCCTGGCTCTATCGTGACGGGTCCTGGTTCCGACCTGTAAAGACCCTGAACGGGCCTCTAATCAACCGCCACGGCATGGGGTTCCATATCGTTCGCTTAGCTCCTCCTACAAGCCTCCCGATGCTGAGTCCCAATCATCTAGAGAACGTCGGCAACGTCGCCGTTCGAGGTATAGCCTTCGCTTCTATAGGCGTCGTCGTTGGTCTTTACTAACTGCTTATATGGTATCTTTCGTCGCGTTGGGTCAAGGCTTCACGCCTTGATGCACCATTCACATTAGCTACTCGGAAGGCACACCTATTGAAGTGGTTCAAACGGCTCGCAATCATGGGAATCACTCCCGCTGCTCGTGTTCCACAGTTACCTCTGCTACGTGATAGTCTACGGATTTGAGCCGCCGTGCTTGACGGTACCGCCGAGTGCCGTGCAATGGCCGGGGCTACTGCATGCTATCTACGGCTGATGGCCATCTGGGATCTATTCTATTGTTTGATGGGTGTAGGAGGAAAAGCAAGGGTCTCACCGCCGCCGTAGACGGGGGAGCCCGCACAAGTTGGGGGAGGGCGAGCTGGAGGTAAATAGCCATTCCGTTTATTTAGGATGAATCGCTGGGTTATGTTCTACCGAAAGAATATGGCGGGACAGCTATATACACTGCACGAGTACTGTTTAACGTTTTGACATCTCACAGCTATAGCGGCGTCAGTAAACAAATAAATCCGACCGTCTAAGAGGATGCGTGACGATAACGCGGAGTATTATTACGGCTACGAGCTTCACAGATAAACATGGAGGCTCGGTAAAGGTGCGTCGACAGGCACTGACAGCCAAAGCAGTATAATGCATGTGGTGCTTGGAACAATATGATGACGGAATCGCAAAGGATACTCACCTCTGGGCATTACTTCCTTTTCGTTGCTTCGTCTTGGGATTATACGTCATTGCAGAGTCGGTGATGCATTATTACAAAACATCCGCTGTTCGAGATTTTAATATGGCTTAACAAACCAAGCTATTCAAACTGAGCACCATGGGTAGAGTCCCAGCAATCCCCAAACTATTCGGCCCATCAACGTCCAGATTCGCTCAATCGCTATCGGTGTGTCTTTTTGCTATCGGTCTTCTTTGCATCTTTTTACAAATCGCAGGTATTACATGGCAACGTCATGGACTTACAAATTTGGGAGCAATTTGAGCAGTGTAAAATTAAAAAAATTAGGAACCCCGAAAACCTAAATTGATCGGCTAATTTGTTGTTCATTAGTATGCTAAACACTAATAACTTACGATTGATATAGTTCAATTTCTTTTAGTGATAAAAAGAAGTAGTCTAGTTTTAATCCAAAGTAGTTGAATATTTTTATATTTAGATTTTTGTTCAAAATAGTTACTTATAGAGGCTGAAAATTCTGGTCTGGTGCTTCTACTCTAACTAAAATTATGTAATAAATCTACTCACAGTGATTATTTGTGCGACCAATTTACGTGGAATAATTGCCTACGTCTGGGCCCGTCAATCCTTCACTCCTGCAAAAGATCCGACAGACTTAACCGCTGCCAGGGTCATCTACTACCGAACCAACTGGGACATGGCTGTCGCATCAATGGGATTCTTTGCGGGACTGTGCTACATGGCCATCGGAGTCTTCGGGAAGCGCTGGAGCTATGCTATTCGAATCGGCACGCCTGCCGCCATCGCTGCCCAACATTCCACCGCCCACCGGGTTTTTCGGGTTCTCTGTGCTATTGGCATACCTTTGTCTATCCTCCTGCTTATCTTCAGCGTCTACTTGGCCTATATGATGTCGCATTGGTTTGTACTAGTAGATGTGGCGACACTACATATATAAACGTAATAAAAAAAATCACTACAGCTACATTTGATACTAATTTTGTTAATCTTTCACTTTTTGATGAGAAACAATAAATAAACAAAACTTTTAATTAATAATGATTTGGATGAAAAAATGTGCACTGAACTTTTTAGTTTAATGTAGTTTAGTACTGTAGATTAAACAAATAATTTTATTTTTTACGTAAAAAAATTCAATAATAGTTTGTGAAAACTGAAAATTTTAGTAGACATTTTTTAACTCGATTGAAAAATTAACAAACAGGCTGTTGACTTAACTGAAAATTCTACTTGGCAAAACTTAAGTTTTTAATTGACAATATTAAGTTCGGTAAAAAAAAGAATTTTAAGGCAGTTGAGTACACTAACATTTTTAGTTCGATAATATTATTAATCAGTTCACTGATTCTGATTTCGGTAGGTACCACCGGAATAACACTTACACTTTCTATCTGGGTACAGTATCGTTGGTACCGGCACCCTTGCACGCATTGCACGCCGCACTGTCCTTGATGGCGCTGCTGTTTTGCCTGCGGGGAGTTTTGGCCGAACCTGGCGTGATCCATGTTCCCCAACAGACAACCGCCACGACTTACCGTGTACAGCAGGTTACAACGCAGCCAGAGCCGGAGGTGCAAACGTATGTTATCCAGCAGCAGACATTTACGCAACCAGATCATCATCCGTATGCCAGCCCACAGTCATACTACAACGGACAGTATGGTCAGAGTTATCCCGCCGAAGAAATCGTTTATCGCAGCAACGAAAGGTCCTGCGACCTCTAGAAAGAAGCACGCAGATTAGGTGCACTTTCTGGCTCTAACTCGGACCGAATCTGTTTGTTTAAACTCGTGCGATGAATGTAGTTAATTTTTTTGTTGCGAATGAGAAACTTGCGAAGGCTGTTTTTGAGAATTCATTGATTCCTCCGGATTAAAACATTGTCGTGAAACTTTGAAATCGTTTCTCAAGAGTTGCCAAACGAGTCCCAATATTCATATTTGCATAAATCAGAGGAAGCCAAATATTTCTTGCAAACGGATTTTAATTTCTGCGCTAAACAATAGCTACTGCAACTTTCTATTTAAAGGATTAAACATTTTGTGATTTATGGATTAGTGAGAAAATGAGGTGACACGTGGGCGGCGATCTCCTCCGGCAGGCGGTGGATAACTAATCTGAAAGCGTTAACAATATTCGTCTACGACTGCGTTGCGGTTCATCGGTTCATCGGTTCATCAAGTAATATGCGTATGAACAAATTATTTATTTTTTCGACACATCCACACGAAGACATGAAGCGCTCGATCAATTTGTGTAGTTTTTCTTTTAGTTTTTCCGTGTTTTCAGTTTTAATTAAATTGGATTTTCGTAGTTTTCCATTTTTCCGTTTTTTCGTTTTTTTTTCCCACGTTTTCATGTAGGCCTTCTGAATCGTCACCTGCAAGCTCGGTAAGGTTGTTTCAACGAGATGAGCTGACCGTGGAGATGCACCCGTAGTCCGGTTGACTTCCGTGGCTGACATCCGTTTTATTTCTGCGTCACAGCAATTGTCAAGGTTTAGCGCCAGTGGCTCGAAGACAAAGATCCTACGTCCTCGCTGCGTCTACCGCTAGACAGGCAACTAGCAGAGGGCAACACTTCTGTCACTGAAATCGAAAGCCTTCAACATTTTCGTGCATTACCACAAAGTCTGAAAGAGGGATGCCGCTAATGCAATCCTCTCTAGTGTGTTTTTAGCTATTTCACCAGACCCGTCACGAAGTTCCAGCAGAGAGCCCCGCAGTTTGGTCGCGGTCCTGCAACCGATTTATTTTAAGTAAAAGAAACTGGAATCAGAATTTATTCCCAGGCTGGACACTGTAATGAGGCTGCAAAAGGGGCTGGAATCAGCCTGATTCTAAGTTGGATTCAATCAAGAGTTATCCGTAAGATGGTCAGCACTCGTAAAACCAAAAATAGCCAAAAGCGGGGAAGGAAAGGGGAGGGGGACCTTTAGCCTAAGCCTAAGACAGCCCAGAGATCCCATTGACCCACGAGCAACACGGGAGGGGGGGGGGCGAGGAACGGGGATGATCCCATAACATTTTTTATTCCATTTAACGGACCCCTTTTTAATCAGGAATTTCTCCGCCATAGTAATCAAGGAATTGGAATATCTTTAACCCCAATCCCTACCAGTTAATGGCAAATTCAGCTCTTTGAAGTATGTGACTCTCACTTACTTACCGGAATGCGACTCATGATGAGCGTCAAAGTGATGCTGCTGATTGGTCCTGTACGTACACCTGAAGGGCTTTTCATCCGCAACGCGTGAAAGCATCGACCCCCAATACCCCGCAACGATCTGGCAAAAACTAGAAGGGGTCGATTGATTGATTGATGTTAAAAAAGGTGAATAATTATCTGCACGGTGAATTCCCTCACGGCACCAATCGGTTGATAGCCTGTGGAGAGCGTGCGTCCCGGTCACCAAATTTCTCTACGCTCGTTACTTGCGTGAATCAACATGTGTCGTTATCGAGACCATTTTTGGGTGTTGCAAGTTGGACTGAGGTCAAGAACGAGGCATTTCCCCAAACTTGCCTGCCAAGGTTGGACAGGCGTCGCAGGCTTTTCCCAGGCTGTCGAAGGAAGTCGCAGGTATTTGTTTCTGTATAAAATGGCGGACCCCTCTACAGATACTGAACCAGTTGGTTAGGCACGAAAATATCGCTGGATGGAAGCGCCGTCTGTTCTATTTAAATTGTAGCAGCAAATGGCTTGCTTCATCGAAATTCTAAGTGTTTATATTGTAGTGTGTGAGTACCATCGATTGCCGTAAGTACTGTACTGTCGCAATTCTAACGGCCAGCTTAGCCCCGCCTTCCGCCGTGCAAGACTCTGTGACGTCACGGATTCAATTCCAGCCCGGCCCGGGCCCGGGGATCGTAGTTTACTGATAGGGCCAAAAAACGGCTGTTAGAATCGCGACAGTACAGTACACACCTGGGTGGATTACTGGGTGGCAGAGTTCGAACCACTCTTTTGCTGGGCACAAGCAAAATTGAGTGGCCCGAATTTGAGCCAAACATCTAGTATTGTGAACATGTGTGTACAGCCCGGTATTCGTAGAAAAAGCAGGGTGCAACGTTTTCTCCTTGTTCCCTAACCGACAACACACATGTGGCAGCAATCTTGTCCGGACCGAGTTCGAGCCACCTGATTTTGCTGGCGCCCGTGGCTCAAACTCGTTCTGGACACGATTAATGCCACATGAAAATTAGGGTAAGTGCGTATTCGTGCCAGGCAGA